>OZ026614.1:4341732-4384232 GCA_964020975.1 Hermodice carunculata | reverse complement strand
ATCCTTTTTGAATGTGGCCACTGCAGATTTTAAATGTCATTAAACTATGTAGACAATGACAGCGCCCCTGTTACAGTAGGCTTTATGTGCTTCAGAATAATAAAAAAATGAGACAAAAAAACAACAACAAAAAAACAACCAAACAAAAAACGACAGCAAAAAAAAAAAATTATAAGAAAAAAGGCAAAAAATAACAAGAACAAAAACAAAAACAAAAAACGGGCAAACAAATAAATATATAATACAGAAATTTTAAAAATATAAGGTGCGAAGTTAGGAATAAATCTCATTTTTGTCTGGCCTATCTACAGAATTCAAGACTTTATTGTATCCGAAATAGCTGTAGCGGCTTTTCTTATATTTTTGCATTGGATTCAGCAGGGTCGTAGCACTTTGATCCAAAGCCCTCTATATCCATATTCCCCTAGGATGTTACTTCCTTTTTCACACTCGATTCCAGTATAGTCATCACGCTGTTTTTTTTTAGCCTGCTGCCAGAGAAACTAGATACGTGTATTCATACTGTCTTTCCGAACTTCATTTTCGTGGTCAATTTTCTAGGCAGCCTTGTTAGATCGTGCAAAGGAATAGGTGTCTCCAAAGATTAAATATACGGCCACTCAAGTAAAGTCCGTTGGCAAGATATAATGGTTTTCTTACAAACTTGATTGAGTGGGCTTGTTGTGCATGCATATTAGTGTATTTTACAGATACTTTCAGTGACAATGGGTCACGTATTGCGCTTTGAAGTTGACCGCCCCAATATTTTTGGCTTCCGCTCGTGTGCTGGAGCCTTCTGTGTTCACGAGAAAGATATAGTGACTTGGATTTGTCTATATTGGGCTTCATAAACGTTGTCTTTCCCGAGTGACGTGTATATATGCATAGTTATAAGTGGCTGGTAAATTTTTAGTTCGCCCAGTGTTGCGAAGAAAAATATAGCATTGCTAAAAGTACCATAGACACCATATGAATGAAGTTATGGAACAATATTGTCGCCTGGTGGTGTAACAAAAAAGAAGGATTAATGATATACATGGAGAAATAAGGAAGAATGGACAAAGTTTGTTCTGAGGATACATATGGTTGGCGCAAAGCCAACCACACCTTCAATCTGCTCCTTTTAAAGTAGTTATTGTGATACCTAAGGATTAATAGAGGCCTCACATGACTTAATATATGTGCAATGGAACTCCTGTCTGTTCATTTACTAAACACGAATATATTATTGAGGATCTCCTGAGCACAAGCCAAAGAAAACTTGTAAGGTTCATTGGTATGCAGACCTTGCCAAAAGTTGAAAACTATGACTAAATATCATGGTAACAAATTTAACACAGGTACTCAATTGTTTCGCGGTGTAAAAGATTCAAGATTCAAAACAGTTTATTAGACATATAGTACAGTTTGTACATGTTATTATTGACAAAACATAAAATTACAGTTTAACAGTAAGTACATAACAGATAGTGATAAAATTATATGTCAGGATGACTCCAATTAAGGATTCATGCAATCCGCTATCATTGGGGCCACCTAATATTATTCAAACTGAAAGTACACCACATCTAAAAAATGTCAAGACTCAAAGTTAAAATTAGTGAGTAATACCTTTTGTAGATTAAACATGGTCAAAAATCTAATTAATCAGTTGTTGCATACGTAACAATTTCGAATGACACAGATTTCAGAGTACTGATTACAGAAGTACGAATTTATGTATTTAGAGAAACCATCATATGAGTGCGTGTGAATTTTATTTTTGATACAGGGTGGCGTTTTGTTAAGTAAATCTGGGACATAGTATCGAATACGATTTTTAGTAGAGTTTCTAGCTGGAATTGCTTGACGAGGAACATCACGGAATCTGGTGGGGTAAGGATGTACAACAGGCTGAGTGGTGAAGATATTTGTAAAGTATTGCGGCAACTCGGAGTTGCAATATCTGAAATAGAATTTCAGAGCTCTGGCTTGCATGATATCGTTAATCTTTAATATATTTAGTTCTTTAAATAAAGGCTCGGTGTGAGCTAGAAAATTGGCAGAACATATGAGACGAATGGCTCGTTTTTGAAGCAAAAAGATGCGATCAGATGAAAAGCCCCAAGCAAGTAAACAGTAGTTGATGTGAGGTAAGAAGAGGGAATTATAGATTTGCATCAGTTGCTGACGGGGAAGAAAAGTGTGAAGTCTACTTAATATGCCAGTGATTTTTGACAGTTTAGTTGAAATTTTAGAGATATGACTGTTCCAATTGAGATTCTCATTAATTGTTAATCCTAAAAATTCAAATACGGTTGTTCTCCCTATAGGAGTGTTTGCGATTTGGAGATTTATCTCAAAGTTTAATTTTCGCTGGGGGAAATGAAAAATCATAAATTTTGTCTTAGAAACGTTTAAAGATAATTTGTTTGCAGAGAGCCAGTCATGTACTTTTTTCAGTTCATGGTTTATGGTATCAGAGATACTGTTGAGATTATCTTTATCATCGGTGTTAAAGACACATAGAGAGTTTATTAAAGTGGTGTCGTCCGCGTAAAGTATGGATTCGAATTTAGGGGAAGCCAAACATAAGTCATTAACGTAGATAATGAATAAAAGTGGTCCAAGAATTGAGCCTTGAGGTACGCCGGTATGAATGGGTAATGTTTTGGAACAGATTTCATCAAACTGAACATATTGCGATCTGTCACTTAAATAACTTTTAAACCATTGCAATGCCGTACCATTGACCCTGTAGTAATTCAATTTGTGGAAAAGAATGTTGTGATCTAGCGTGTCAAACGCTTTTGATAAATCGAGGAAAACGCTCACAGGTATTTCACCACAGTCAAGTAAATTAAATATTCTGTCTATAAATTCCAGAGCAGCAGTCTCAGTGGAATGTAGTTTTTTAAAACCATGTTGACTTCTGTAAAACAGATCGTGAGAAGTGAAATATGAATAAAGCTGCTGATAGACAGTCTTTTCTATGATTTTAGAGAACGCGGGAAGGAGAGATATTGGTCTATAATTATTAAGTAGGGATTTGTCGTCTTTTTTAAAGACAGGCAGGACTTTAGCGATCTTAAGTTTACCTGGGAATATTCCAGTGTTGAGTGACTGATTCACGATCAAAGCAAAGGAATCGGAAATAATACCATTTATACTCTTGAGTAATTTCATGGAGAGATTGTCGTGCCCAGCGCTTGACTTGGGTTTGAAGTTATTAATAATCGTTGAGATATCTTGGGCATATACATTAGAAAAAGAAAAATTTGCAACGAACTGTTGAGTGAGATAGGTAGAGAAATGTGGTAGGCTGACAGAGTTGATTTTGGCAGCTAATGTGGGGCCAATATTTGTGAAGAAAGTATTGAAACGCTCAGCGATTTCAACTTTACTAGTAATTTTTGTGTTATCAACTTTAAAGAAGAGGGGGAAATCTCTTTTGTTTTTCTTTAAATTAAGAATCGATCGGATTACATCCCATGTTTTCTTTGTGTCGCTTTTAAAGCGGGTAAACTGACCATGGTAGAAATTTTGCTTCAGTTCTCTGATGTTTTTATCAAGAATTTTGTTATATGCTTTGAGGTTCAATTTAAGATAAATATATTCTACGGTATCTTGATTAGTGCATTTTAGTTGTTTATACAGGGTATCGCGATATTTAATTGATCTAAGTACACCGTTAGTCATCCATGGCGAACGTTTGTGCTTATGTTTGTTAAATTTGACAGTTTTAGTTGGCAGATGTTTCGTCTTAGCAGTACATATGATATTTTCTAATATATCGTAATTTAAATTTGGGTTTTGATTGAGGTCAAGGTTAAGTTTTCCCATGATATGGGTGTTGCTTAGTTCCTGTATGAAATTTTGTACTGATAGTTCGTCTTTGGTCTGAATACTGATGAATTTTGGCGGACCATGAAGATCCAATTTTTGGTCTAAGCATGTGAAATATGGTAGATGGTCGGATAAGTTGGTAAAAACTATGCCAGATAAACACGTCTTTTTACAGTGGGAGAGATTACAAAAAATGTTATCTATCAGAGTTGCTCTCCGCTCCGAAAATCTTGTAGGTAAGGTTAATTTTGGCACATATCCGTTATTTAGTATAACGTCTAGGAATTCCGGATATTTATTTCTTGTGTGAATTTTTAATAAATCTATATCAAAGTCGCCTAAAATCATTTTATCGGAACGCTCATGTGATAGAGCTTCAAGAATAGGAGCCAAGTCGTTAATAAATTGTTGAATATCATCATTTCTATCACGCGGCGGTCTATAAATGTTACACAAGGTAATCTTTTGTTTGAGTTCGTCTCCGAAAATGTCGATAAATTGACCTTCCCAGTTTGTCGTTGAGGAATAAAAGTCTCGGGTATTGTATTGAAAGTTCTTATGTAGGTATATTAATAGGCCTCCGTGTGAACTACATGTAGCTTTCAGCGAAATAGAAGTGTAATTTTCGAGTTCAAACATAGATACGTCGGGGTTATCGCCTTCTAGCCAGGTTTCCTGAAGACAAATTGCACTAAATACAACATTAGTTATAGCTAACTCGTCAATTAGACTTTTTAGTTTGTCAAATTTGGCACTGAGACATTGTATATTAATACCTAGTACAGAGAAATGTTCATTAAATGATTTAAGATAATCTGCCACATTCGTTAGGTCAACATATGGTGATTCAGATACTATTGAAATTGCATTATCAAAATCTTCAGGGTTTTGTAACAATTCGTTCAGATTGTTCCTATTCACGCCACCAAAGTTTTTTAAAATGTCACTGACTGATGAACTTACGACCGTAATATAGCAGGTGTGTCAAATAAGTCGATTATACGAAGCAAGGTTCTCATATGATGGTATACGAAAGAGATGTAAGGCTTGAGTTCATAAACATCAAAAAGTAACTGAAATGAATCGGTGAAGTTGTCACAATGAAACTGTGAGCAATCAGAATTATGTAAAAGTACAAACAAAAAAGGTGCAGTATGTACAAAGGTACACATTTCACACTGGGTGGTTGGAAAGCAAAAAACCACATCACTAAATATATATATATATATATATATACATATATATATATATATATATATATATATATATATATATATATATATATATATACACACACACATATATATATATATATGTAACTATCTCATAGACTTGAGACCAAAAAGACTTCATCACTAGATATATATAGATATGTATATGTAACAATCTCACAGACTTGAGAACTTAGAGGTAGCGGGTAAGGTAGCATTAATGCACGGCCAGTCTGGCGTTGAGTGTCGCGGCATGGCCACATAAACAATCTGCATATCTGGAATGTTTCATGTATTAAATACGTGTTCACCCCTTAGCAGCTATGTCAATATATTAAACAAAAGTGTCCTTAAAGCGATTAGATTTTATATCAAGCGATAGTAACTTGTTTGCGATTCATACATCGGAGTCATATAAAACAAAGGATCATCAATATTTTCAACAAAAGTTGAACCCAGGGAGCTGCATGCACCCGGGGTGAAAGATAAATGTTGTCATGTTTCCCATGTATTGAGCATGAGTTAACCCCATGCCGGCATATACTTATAAATATATATGCTATAAAAGCTTTATGAGTAGTTCGGTGATTCAAAAATAACCTTAAATCTCGATAAAACAATTAAAAAAAGGATTCACATAATTATTTGCGTGACTGAATGCCCCTGGGAATGGAAATAGTAAGTAAAAAGACCCAATGTGCTGCCTATATTTCTTGGCGCAACTAGCTGATTTCCATGTTGGTGATATTCACGACTGAAGACATCGATTAAAAGAATGGGTGAACTCTTTGTGGTTGATAGCTTTGTTTGGTGAACTAAAAACAAACCCATCTTACCCCTGTACGGAAAGAAAGAAGGATCACTCCCTCCCAATTTGCCCTCCAGACCTCAAAATTTGCGAGAAAATATGAATGCAATATTTATTTGATACAAGTGCCTCCGGCTGTGCCCAGGTAACAAATTAAACTGACGTCAAAAGTGGTAATATGTAAAAGGGGAAAGAACATCCATTTTAAACATGTTTGAACAAATGTCCAAGTTCCTTAAGGGCTAACAAAAATATGTATGTGGTTCCGGTAACCTACCATACCCTACTAAAAGGCCCAGCCCTAAAATTAATGGAACAAAAAAGGTACTTTCAACTCGCCCTTCCATAATAAATATTGATCGACCGAGGCCAATGCCAGAAACTCAGAGACCTAAGTGGTCCAAAAAAGTACATAATTTTTTCAGTGGCCGACATAAGACATATGTGGCCCAAAGGGCTGAAGCAAACGCCCGAAGGCATGCTGGGAAGGGGGGGGGGGGGGGTCTGGGGGCAAACCCTCTTCCCCGAAAAAAAATCGAAATGGAGCGTTCAAAATGGTGCATTCTGTGGATTTTCCAGCGGAAAATCTTGCCTTGACATGGTTGACGAAATCACAACATTTTAGTCATTATTGTACTGATTTGGCTATTTTCCCTCAGATTGTACAAAACTCTGATAGAAATTAGCGAAACTTAGTAAAAAATACATTTAAACAAGACCATCGCCATGTTATCTATTTAGATAAGACATTTATTTTTGTATTAATACATGTAACGCTTTAGGGAATTTTTGCACACATATTACGTTTATTAATTCGCGGAAAATTAACAGGTGAATTATCCTGCAATTAGTAAGTTGTGTATTTTCTCTACAAAAGCAAGATGAACAAATACATTTAGATAATCACTAGGCCTAAACGTACTTAACTTTTTCACTGAATGTTGATTGATTGCTTGATAATATTTTATTCACACATATACCAGCATTGTGCAATATTATTGCTGAATGCACACCAAACTATGTTGCATGAAATGGGAGCACCAAATGCCTGGGGAATATTGCCTTGGCTTATTTCCATGGTGGAGCACAACATGAGAATAACAAATATTAAATTAGAAAAAAAAAATTGCTTTGCACAGGTTTGTGGCTGACATGCTTTAAACATTTATGAATTAAAAGATAGATCTAAATTTTCAATAAATTAATATATAAATAAATTAATATAAGCACAAAAGGCATATTTTTATAACACCAAGTTAATGAAATTATAAATATATAAAGTGGTCCCTCTCCAGTACTCCTATATCATGGCAGTCATGCATCAAGAATGATTTCACCTTATTTTTTAAAATGTTCGAACATTCACTCTGTTTGATATACCCTGGTAGGTTCCACATGGTACAATCATAGTACAGAAGCACCGGCAGTTACCGACCCCAGTCCCCACCTGGTCAAAACATGGTCCTGCTAGAGTAGGTCTACGGTCAAAACGACCAATTTTCATTGTCACCTTGGTGGGGGGGGGGGGGGAGGAGGGGGGGGGGGGTACTTCCATGCAGGATTGCACTCGGTATGTGCCGCGGGAAAGGCCCTGTTTTCATTACTTGCATGATTATACTCCTCAGCGCCCAATTTCTATTGTTGTCAGCGGAGTCTAATTTACATAGAGCTCCTCTCCTCCTAGGAGCCTAATTGAATTAGATTCGCTGAAGTGCAAGTGACTTTGCAATGGAACTTCGACAATTTTTGCCTACACTTTTTAATGAAAAAAATATTTTGTCCCTGGCAGGGCTCAAACCAGGAATTATGTGATCTACGGCTGAGCGTGCTGTCCATTACGCTAAACAACTGAGACGATTCTTCACTGATTTAACATAATATTTATTCCAGCGTGTCTATTGTTGACCAGCATTGAATAGGGTCAGGGAGCGTGACAGGTCAAGTGTCAAAGGTCGTTACATTATGTACTCTTACTTGTCGCTTTTCTCTTCGAAATCAAGTCTTTTAACTTTGTTTCAAGTAGGAAATACTTTTATAATACCCATCTTTTGGAGTATAAGTCTGTCAGACGCCTCGTAGAGTTTTCCAATTGAATTAGAAGACTCGCGCTGCGCACTCGTCTTCTAATTCAATTGGAAAACTCTACTCGGCGTCTAACCTATACTTAGAAAAGGCCCCCAATATGTACACACCTGGATTAGGATAGGGGTAACAATTAGGATGCACCAATGCGGCACTCCTTTCAACACATTACAAGATTAAGAAAGGGTACATTTTTACATCTGGTGTAGGATTAAGAGAGGGTATTGTATAAAAATGTCCGAGGCACACACACACCCTGATGTCGAATGTGTGCCCCCCCCCCCCCCTGCGGATTGCCTCGGGCACTTTTGCGATGTTAAATAACCTGACGCGAACTCCACAGTGCTGTCCAACTGGAAATCTCTGTTCTAAAACGAACCTCATTGAAAACACGCACATACATGCACACACACTCACACTCACACACACACACACACACACACACACACACACACACACACACACACACACTTTACTCGTTTCTCTGTAAGTACCCCCCCCCCCGATAAGTTTATCATTTGTAAACTAGATTACGGATATATTTTCTCATTGTATATATTGATTTACATCAAAATGTCTACATGAAATTGTGCCTTCATAACTTTTTACGTGGTTCACAGCTTACTTTGCCAACTGATTCAAATGAACTTTTGTGGTATGTTCTTGGTGTGGATCATAAACTATTCATCGGGCTCAAGTGGTGACGAGTCCCAGCCACGGCCATTTATGCAGTACGTAAATCATTTACTTCACATTATATGATATAATATTATGATGTTTGACGTTGTGAAATGATATATAATATAGGATAAACTACGATGTGGTATATGCTATGGCATGATGTGATATGGCGTAGTACATTATTTGATTGACGTGATCTGACATGAGCAGACTTAGTGTTTGTAGAAATGTATTGTAATGACAACTTCATCGCTTTTGGTCTTTCTTCTAGAGTTTTTATAGTGATTTAAAGTTATAATTTGGCCTCAAATTGAAATATATGATCAGCAATATGCTGATGAAAGTATTGTAATTTTTTTAAATGTCAGTGGTCTTAATTAAATCAAATTTTACTTAAAACGCATTTTTGTGTATATTTTGGGGATTTTTTACACAACAGGGGAAGCAGTAACTTTACAGTGCTACTTGCTTGCTCGGTATTTTTGCAACCAGCGTGCTCAGAATCTTCAGAAAATTGGTCGGCAACTGTATCTCCATTTGCATTCAGCAGTTCAGTGTCAGCAGTATATCTTTCACATCAGTGTTGCAAAATAGCTGTGCACGCCGTCATTAGCAAGTCACTTTATTATAAGTGGTCAGTCCTTCAGTCTTCAGTTAAGGGTTTGAAAACTGAACAAAACAGAGAAAAGGATGTGAGGCTTCGATGAGAACCAACACAAAGTTAAATTCAAAGCAACGTAAGGTTAAAGAGTAAAACTATGAGAGAGCTATAATATTGAATAGTGATTGATATGACAGTTGAGAAAACTGGTTCTTTTGTGTGGTCCACGTGATAAGGGTCTATTAGCTCATGTCTATCATCATGATGAGTGCACAAAAGAGTTCATAAACACATCCATTTCTGTCAGTATAGACACGTTGGCATTTACAAAACTACAAGACAACAGAGTCCAATTTGTATTTGCTGCCACCAACACGTGCCGAAAAGAAACATTGGCACATAACCTGTCCCACGAGGCTTTGTCTCGGACTTAAGGTGGCCAGACATATTGCTTGCAGCTTGAGAATAACTTCTGTTCGCATAGAATACGGGATCAGGCACAAGTGTCCGCAGCGATTCAGAGACCATTAAAGAAAATTGCCTCACGCAACTCGCCTTGTCATGCCCTTCAGAGGCTTTTGACCAAGTGATTAAGTTTTTCCGTCTCAAACACTGTATAATGTCACTGTGTAAAATCCGAGAGCTTCTCTTGTTCCCTCCTAGGTAGGTGGGACACAATACTACATCGTACATGCAGAAAGCATCTCTCTCTCTCTCTCTCTCTCTCTCTCTCTCTCTCTCTCTCTCTCTCTCTCTCTCTCTCTCTCTCTCTCTCTCTCTCTCTCTCTCTCTCATCATCATCATCCATTCGTCAATATCCAGAGTTAGGATAATAGTAAAGCTAATTATGATATATTCAGAGAAAAACTTTCATCTAAAAATTATGAAAACTGCCCTGAGCTTGGTAATATTGGTGATGTGTGTACAGCGTGGGCTGCAGTGATACTTTCCTGGCTGATGCAAGGCAAGCTATACCGACCAAAGACATAACTGTTCGACCTGACGATGCGCCCTGGTACACTCATGAGCGTCGCTGTGAAAAACGCAAACTCGAGCGTATACAGCGAAAAAGAAAGCTTCACTTTGGCCACATTTCAGACAACTTCGGAATTAATATCTTGAAAATTTGAGGCATGCTGAAGAGAATTATTACGGTAAACTCGAGGACTCTGTTAAGAACAATACTCAACAAAGGGCAAAAGTTGGTGGCATATTGTCAATTTTTTCCTTTGTAAAAAAATTCCAACCTCTGATATACCTACTCTTTTGCATGTTAATAGAACTTTTACAGGCAATGCAGCTAAGGCGCAAATCTTGAATGACTTCTTTCCCAATGTACTGTTGATGACGCAAAGTTCTCCCTGCCAGACAACGTTGATGATGATTTAACTCCGTTTGAAAACATTTTCATTACCGAAAACGAGGTTGAGTGTATTTTAGAAGGTCTTGACACTTCCAAGGAAGCGGCCCGGATGGTATCAGCCAACATGTACTAAAGGAGGGCGCGCCCAGTATTGCCAAATCTCTTGCACAGTTATTCAACCCATCGTTATCGTGCAAAAAAAAAAAAAAAAAAAAAAAAAACGGAGTGGGAAAAAGGTTGATGTTGCGTCATTTGTTAAGCATGTATGTGCCAGCTCCCGGAATAATTACAGACCTATTTCTATTTTAAGTTTCATAAGCTTTTTTTTTCTAAGTTATATTCAAAATTGTGTTTACTCATTGTCGAAATAATCTTGTCTTATCGGAGTATCAGTCGGGGTTCCTACCCGCTGACAGTACTGTGAACCGACTTATTTATTTCTATCATAAGTTTTTTGAGGCCTTGGATCAACAAAAGGATATAAGAGTTGTATTTTGTGATATTACAAAGGCGCTTGACCGTGTATATCATCCTGGGCTACTACATAGATTAGAAAGGGCTGGTGCCAGAGGCTCCCTTCTATCATGGTCCAAGAATTTTTTCTTCAGGATCGCAAACAACGGGTTGTTGTACAGGGAAGTGAGTCATGCTGGGTCGAAGTTAAAACAGGAGTCGTCCCAGGGCTCAGATCTAGGACCTTTGCTATTCTTCATTTTATCAATGACATTGTAAACATTGTACAGTCTCCGATTCGTTTATTTTGTTGATGACCCCACCCGTTTTGTCAATGTAGATGACCCAGTTTTTACAACTGATATTTTCAATTTTCACGTACAAGATATGGAAGACTGGTCACAAAAGTGGCTTGTTTCTTTCAATCCAACCAAACCTACAAGTATGATAATATCTAAAAAGCGAATACCTTTGGACTACCCTGGTTTGTTTTTATGAATGAAATTGTAGAAAATGTAACGGAGCATAAACATTTAGGTCTAATTGTCAGATCAGATTTAGCTTGGTGAAGTCACATGAATAGCCTAGTTACCAAAAGTATGAGAATGGTTAATATAATAAATATCTATAATTTCGTTTCAGTACAAAATCTTTTCAGTAGAATATTTTGGTTTTACAGTACAAACGTTGAAGTATGGGTCAACTGTATGGGATAGCTGCACAGCAACTCAATCCTAGTAGGTGCAAAATGTTGAGGGAGCTGTAGCACGTATTGTACCAGGCGGTACTAAAGGCACACTTTATGATCTAATTTATGAAAAATTAGGGTGGGAAAAATATCCGAAAGGCGGACAAATGCAAAGCTGATGTAATTTTTACAGCATTTTACATAGTGACACTCCACCATATTTGAGGAACATTGTACCAGACCCGTTTAGTCCACGAGTTCGAGTACTTTTCCCGAAATTCCTGCTCCCCCCCCCCCCCCCCAATAATTTATGCTCCCCTTTTTTCTTGTGTTATTCAGCAATGAATGAATTACCTAGTGATACTCGGTGCTGAAAGTCTTGACAGGAGATAGAAAATCAGCAATTGCACACGCACGCCTTCCTATGAAATGTAGTGGTTTGAAAAGTGATTTTTTTTATGTAAGAAAGGACTCGGTGACTTCCTCGAGTGCTCTTGTGGCAACGCAAATGAAGACATGTTTCACTATTTTTGTGAATGTTACTTGTATAGTGTACAAAGGAAGGTCCTACCGATTGCATCTTTTACCGTCAGAACACTTTCATATGGCTCCAAACAGTGCAATGGCAAAGAAATCGAAACTTTTTGTTTGGCTGTGCATCAGTATATAAAAGCTATAGGAAGGCTCAGGGCAGTAACTTGAAGATCAACTATTATACCATATATGACTTGATTCTGACGGTTTCATTCCTATATAATTCTATGCTTCAGCCTTGTATATAGAAAATTCAGTAAATTCATATCATTTACGTAAGTCAGTACCCCATTTACTGCCCCTACGTGGCATACTGTCTTGGTTACATCCTTAGTATTTTGTGTCGGCATGATCCATCTATATGTAGTTATGTTTTGTGGCCACGGAACGGCCGGGTCTCGAACCAGCAACCTTCAGCACTGGTCACCTAGCCGAAAATGGGAAACGCACATGCTAACTGCACAATATCCCATTCCTAAAACAATGAAAGGTTCAATGGAGGCCGGTGTGCGTGAATGTCATAATAGACAGGTCCCAATTCACTGTACGTAGCCCAGTACACATACTGCAGCCGGATCTGTCCCAGATCGGAGACTGTGCATATGTAAGTTTACCAGCATCAAAGGATCACCGAAAATGTATATACGTTTTGTGACCGGAACGTACGGGTCTCGAACCAGCAACCTTAGGCAGCAGTCGCCTAGTGTAATGTGATATTAATTACTACTTGCCTTGGTCTTTGTGATTACCTGGTTTGTAATGTCTTTTGACTTCTATCATTTTATATGTACAAGAGGGAATAACATAGGCGGTGCCCTGTTTCTCATTTTTTGAATAAAATATGCTTAAACTAATATCCAGAGCAGGCAGTTATATACACTTGACCGTTAGAAATGATCTTACAGTGAAAACTTGCGGCGGAATGATTTGTTTGTTAATGTCACATTTACGCATGCTTCGATCTTTTCGAATAAATAAATTCCATTGATGTTCACATTTCAAAGCGTAAAATATGGTATAAAATACGAAATACAATGTCCAGATATAGTAAAAGAGAAAGTGCTGTTGATGACGGGAGAAAATATTGGTCATTCAGCAGTTAATCCCAAATTGGACAAAGTATTACAGAAACAGGTGTATGATATTGTGATAACTGCCATTGTGATTAACTGCTGAATAAATAAGACCCCAAGGTGCAACTTGTTAAAGACATTTTGCATTGCTGAAGACGATCAGAACAAATGACTGTGAAACTAATTGTCCGTAGAGCTCAACTCCTCTGAGGTGTCCCGTGTGACCGATGAAGATCAACGAGAAAAATCATGCGACTGCTTGAACCCATTACGTTAATTACAAAAGACCATATGACGCAATGAGCGAAGATATAAGAATCACCTTGACAGCGCAAAGAAGAATACTCGTCCTCCCTTGACCATGTATCGGCTAGATTTCAGGACACTACATTAGCTAGCCTTAGGGATGTGGTCTCGTAAGAGCTTACTGGCAAAAGAACTTGCAGAGAAAACGCACGCGAGAAAAAATAAATGAGCAGACAGAAAAAAAATGGCCCGATCAGTTGAAATAAAGATCACAATTTAGCAACTTAAAAATACCACCCCACGTTGTAAGATGTATGGCGAGGACACCGGGGTAAAATAAACATACCGTGAGCTACGCCACAGCATTGTTCTGCGGTTCTTAGTTTTGCAAACGTATAGACCTACAACAAACATTCACAAAACAGGATTCCGTGATTAAAATGCGTTATAAACAGTCTAATAATATTATATATATATATAATAAGCATTTAGTGGACCAAAACCTAAATTCCAGTATAAGGGGGGCCATACAAGTATCTACTTTGATTGCTATATTCTGACAAACACACTTAAAATATTTTTTGTGTCCAATCAACAGAGCATCATATAAATGTAAGCATTTATTTTTCAGTATTAGGGTGACAATATAAATAAATAACTAAATATTTATATATATATATATATATATATATATATATATATATATATATATATATCTCATGTTTGGGTCGATTTCAGTACCATAACAGACTTTGATATATGCCATATCGGCTAGGCCTTGGCAAAACACAGGAAGGGTGCTATATGCACAATTTTATAGAACTCTTCCGGGAGTGCCTATAACCGGAAGAGTTCTATGAATAGACCGGAAATGATGTAGGCCTAGTTCAAAACGCAGCGTCTGCTAGGCCTTCCTTGTCTTCAAGTCGCTCGATAAATTTGCCATGGTGTTATTTGAACTTAATCGACACAAACATGAGATAAATAAATTATAGTATAATTTGTTGGCGAAATGAAATATATGGACTCGCATAGGATACCATATAGCAGAACTCGTTCGCTTCGCTAACTCGTTCTGCTATATGGCATCCAATGCTCGTCCATATTCTTCATATCGCCAACAAAGTATACTATAATCTATACATATATATAGATATATATATAAGCATAAAGGTGACCGGACTAAGGGGGACCAGTGTTTGGTCTCCTGATGTCTGTGGTGTGCCTAAGTCTGTCTTTTATGTATATATGGATCCCCCATTGCTGATTATATATATACACACACACACACACATATATATATATATATATATATATATATATATATATATATATATATATATATATATATATATATATATATATATATATATATATATATATATATGCGTGCCTCTCTCTAAGCTTGTGGTCACGTGGTTTGGGTCTGTGATGAAATTTGGAGTCGCAAAAGATGTCAACATGTAGGCCGAATCCAGTTTAAAATGGGACACAGGCAATCATACAATAACTATGTATTAAACGTAACAGAAGAATGCATGGAACCCGCATAACGTATAATTATGGTGGACACAACTTGTCTTACAAATGGCGTTGCCGCACCTAAATATAGATAAATGCCTCTGTATCTCGGCTTGCCGCATAGAAATCAACCGCCTCCTTATATACAGATTATGTGTTACTCTTCAAGGTCGACTCCACATTGATGAATCTACCAAGTAAATGTCTGTGGAACTCAATTATGACGATGAGCTGAATATATTTGACGAAAAAAAAGTCTTCTTTCCCGTGCAGCGAGCATTGGTTTGACTGACACCATCCACCAAGCGTTATGACCCTAGCTTTTGATTAGTGGTGTCCTGAAACAATACACTGGGCCAGCCGGTGTTGGTGGCATCGCACTATTCAGAAGGGATCTGCTTTTATTCTTTAAAAAAGTAGTCAAGAAATTGCATCAGACCAAGACTACATCATGTATATTTACCTTGTATGTCAATAATTTACCTGAGAAAATTAATAATAACACAATAAATTGATATTTGAGATAAATAGGCACATTTGTAAGGAAGAGGCTCATACTACAGTACTTAGGTGATGGCTTCTCTTTTGGTCCCTATAATTCTAAGGGGGGAGGCACACACAACCTAATGGTGTTTATATCTCTATTATGAAAATTTTTTTTTTTAAAAATCTATCTTTGCATGGACTACACGAATTCGGTGAACCAAACGACTTATCTGAGAGAAATGAAGGACGAATTACCCAAGAAATAAAACGACGATACATATAATATAACAAGGTGGAACTAACACCGAAATCTGAATGGAAACAAACAATAGAAAGAAAGGAGATCAGCAGGGGTGGTTGTGCTTCCACTTCTCCCTCCTAAGGAAATTGCAGAAGTCATTATCTGCTGGATTTTATTTCAATCTGGCATGAAAATAAAAACTGCTTATTGGTGGTACATAATGAAATAGAACGATTTTTTTTAAATATGCGTAGTTTACGAACCCCTTTACACCTTTTTATGTATAACGTAGATAGGTCGAAAAATACGTGAATCGCGGAGGAAAGCTACGATATTGGCAACCCAACTTATGTACACATGTGGTGTGAATGTAGGACTGCGTTGCAATATGACTTTCATTGGCTAATATATGTACCCTTATTTCTGCCATTTTGTTGATAATATTCTAGGTAAATAAATAAAATTTCTTCATTTGCTGATTCCTTAGACGTTTATTCTAAAGCGTTTGGGCAGCAGTAATCAGTGAGATTGCAGGAGTCAGGTCACCCGACTCAGACCACTGACAAAGTACTGTGGATCTCCCTCTCGAGTATATCCGCGCGGGCACCACGGCGGGCATACATGCATACATACATACATACATACATACATACATACATACATACATACATACATACATACATACATACATGCAATCATATGTCCTGCAAAATTAAAAAAAGGGAAGAAAAGAAAATGGCAGATATGGCATAGAATGTAAAGGAGCTTTGGTCATTGGGTCATAATAATAGCTAAGATTCTGCAACAAAAACCTCAGCCAATCATTTGAAGAAAAAATCCAATCGCAGATCATTCATGCAGATGTAAACTGGGAGTTCGTCGTCGCCGTAGTCTGAGGTTTTTGCTTGACTGCTCAATGTTGCTCAACTTCAATATTTTACCTTTATACTGCCTGTTAACCTAGTGCTGCCTAATAGGTGCGTTAATTTCAGCAACGTTACTCCAATCATTGTAAATGAAGACATGCATTCTTGTCTCACAAAACGAAATGCTTATCACCGTGGGTTAGCCAGCACAAAAACAAACTTATTCGTGGAAAGAACCGGACAAATCGCGTCAGTGGTTGGGTTTGGTTATAACCAGAGGGGCAAATTTGAAAACACTTTCCTTGCTTCATTACTCCCTATGAAGCAACGATCTATTTGTACTGAATACATGGCCCTGCTTGATTAATGTCAGAATAAAGTGACATTATATAATAGTCTTATCACTTATTCTAAAACAATCCATAATAGTATTTGAGACGTGCAAAATATTCAGGTATCACGCCTGTTTTCATAATACAGACATGCAACATAAAACTGTTGGGTTGCTCATGGTAATGACAATCAAAACTGCCATGAAATTGATGGTAAACACTTAGTCTATATGGCAACCTGATGGATCAGGCGTCGCATCTATATCCCCAACAGGGAATTCCTGCGCATTCGGTGACGTAGCTGCCTGTAAATAGCCATTTTTAAATATTGTTAAGTACATCTGCAAGCTGATGTTAATGATGTGGATCCCACAGGACCCTCTGTTACTCTATCGCTGTAGAAAATAACAAATTAATCTATGGAGATTGCAATGTAATACTTCTATCTACTAATTGTATTCCCTTGGGGTTACTTAACCATTTAATTGAAATTGATGCGTTTGCTGAGAGCTAAGCTCTTACAGATAGAATATTTATCATAATAGCATTTGTCTCCGGTATTCAATTATGATTGTACATGTTTTTGATCAAGCTACTAAATTTTTTGCAAACATTACACATTTCACCACATGTCAAGTGCAGAAAAAATAGAAATATTTTTGCTTTCCAGAAAGAAATTTGATAAGTTGATGCCATGTATTGCGTTTTAAATGACATAAAGCAAATAAGTATGAACACATGAGAGGCGCGAACATGGACTAAAATTTTGGCATGAAGCCATCATCTGTGCAGGTTAATCAGCCTTGGTCTTTTTTACGTTTAAGATCAACTCATCACACAGAATCGTAAATACATAATTTGATTGGTGGACTGACAATGGGTAAACGAATGAGTTCAGCTGAGGCACTGAGCTTAAATGTCCAAATTAATAGAAACTGAAAGTCAAAATAAAACACACAGCAACGGACGTAGTGCGATTAACATATTTGATAAGACATAAGTGACAATGTTCAAGTAACATAATACAATACCGTCAAAAGTTTAATGTAGAGTAGACTTTCCACAATAGAAGAAGCAAAATAGGAGGTAAAATTTGCTTTCTCCATTTTTAGAGTGAACTTCCCTGGAAACTGTAAATGCATAAATTCCAAAATCTGTCTGAAGCAAAGCCACCCAATAGTAGCAAGACCAGTACGCGTCAATATCGTAGATGAAAGGCAGTCCAAGTCTGAAGCCGTCCAAAACTTGACAGGTCTATCAAAATGAACATCACCAGACATAACAGCAAGACTCGAATGGTCATCAAACAATCCTTTGTTCTCTGAAAATCTAAAGAGGATAAAATGCCGTATTGACAACGTAGAAATAATTAATGTCATACAAAAAAAAAAAGAAGTGGACAAAAGTTTTCAACAATGTTAGTGAAGCTGCATGGAAAATCCGAATAAACAAGAACTATCCATGATCAAAAACCTTCAGTCATCAAACGAGTCAGGTCCAAAATCGAGAAGTTCAAGGTAGACATTCCAACAACTTCTTGATATTTTTTATAAATCAGTCAAAGAATGTGAAGTGAAGTGTGAAGGAAAACATCTGTTCCTGACTTGAGACAGGTACCAACAAAAGTTAGTGGTGGTGAAATGTTTCAATGCAATATAAATGTAGAAAGAGATCTACAAAATATGTACTGACAAGGTATTTAATTTCATGTGGGGTTTCATTTTTTTGTCCGCCTGTGTCTAAGAACAGAGAAATCAAAATCCTTACAAAATAAAAACCTATTGAACAATACATGTATGTGATTACACTATGACACATTGAATGTCTATAAAAACGTAAATTAGCAAATTCATGAATACCATGGAAAACGCGCATGTATAAAGTGTCATATAGTTAAACATTAAATAGTACATAAAAGATCGCGAAATTAAACCTTGAATGTTTTGTTTATGAATATTGCTTCACAGTCATGAGGATTTATGGAAAAAAAAGTTTTCTTATACTAGTGTGCAAGAAATTAATTTACCTTTGTCACAGTGCACAATTTCCTCTGATCTGATCCTTTCAGAAAGCTGTATTTTCATCAAAAAGAGATTGATTAAAAACCATCTATGTACTTAATTTAAAAAATCCGATCCACAGGAGTCTCTGTTAAATGTGTGCCAAGCATACTGTTACCTGATCTTTGGACCAATCAGACTGTGCATGAAAGACATCCCCATAAAAGCTACTAAGTTAATATGACTGAAAAGTCAAAACGCTCATAAGTATCTGCAATTTCAGGTATTCGGAAAATATACAGAACAATTAAGGATTTGACATATGGTCTAGACAGACCAGACATCGAAAAGAAAGATATATTGAATGGATATGATGACTTATGTCAGTGGATATCTACGTTAATATTCAGTTTCAAGTGATGTCTCCTTTTCTTTAGGCTGAGGTCATGCTTCTTGTTCCAACCAACGCAAAGTCTGCTTAGGAACAGAATGCATGGTAAATTAAGTCAAGACACAGCGTAATGAAGGCCGCATGATATCACATAAGACATGTTTCTGGGTTTACTATCTGTTTTCATAGTATTCATACTTTGTTTATTCACCCCCAACATAAACGCGCCTTTAGACCATAACTTTTTGAATATCTTCTTCACATCAGTGTTGCATCTTTACAATTTTTTCCCGGCGGGAACTCAAACACCTGTTAAGTGACCAAAACAAGCGTCATGTGTACATTGAACTAACTCTAAAGTGACCCTTGGAGGTTTGCGTTACCTTATGTAAACTAGTCGGGTATTCCTGGCACGAAGCGCCAAGTCTGAGCTCCAGGACGACCCTATAGCGTAGATTCTGTAGCGCAGAGCAATGAAGGCTATTTAAAGTGTGCTGTAATAGCCTTGATATCTGCCTACACCCCCTTTCCAAAAAGGGTCCAAATATGTGCCAAATTCCAAGTAGTGTACGCGATGTGATTTCTCTCTGTGTTGGATGCGACATATGTACGCACACGGGCAGGTCAACTTAGCACGCCTCGCCACGTCATATAAATACATGTACATGTACGGCATGCAATATTAATATGTAGCGACGAGTCTACTCTTGTGTCCACGAATCTGATAAAAACAAAACAATGGGGGCATGTCGCTGGTAGGTGGCACTGCCGCTAGCATCGTGCTGACATTCATCTGTAGACACCTGGGGAAGAAATTCTGCTTCGTTCATTGATTGAATGTATAATGTGACACAAGTAGGTGCTGCGGATCATGTAGAATAGTGTATCTGGTATAGCCTATTGGAATGACAAAGTCAGCAATGTGGTGGTGAAGCACAGCTTAGATACCCATTTCAGCGAAAGGAAAGTGTCAGGATACCATGATCATACGTTTCGCTGTGGAGACTGTGGCCACGTGAAAGGAACAGTTCTGTTGATCCGTCTGTTTTCTAAAAAAGTACTTGACTTTCTAAGATAGAGTGAAGGGACTCCGAGTGCACTGTAGGGGTAAATAAGCTGTATCGCAGATTTTTTTTCAATTATGTGATGCAAAGTTCTTTGAAGTTCTTTTTCAACTACTGGTCTTGTTGCTTTTCAATAGCAGTTTATTCTTATGATTAATTTTAAAGTTTGATAGGTGTTACTGCCGTAGTAGTTGCACAGAAAACATAAAATCCGAAGATTAAAGTCAAGACAATAAGATTGGTCCAGGGCCCAACGAGAAAGCGCTTGGAAAGGGGAAGAGATCAGCAGCAATTTTATTTATGGGCTCAATTTTCGGTCAGTGACTATTTGTGTGGAGATCGTTGGGTCTTATTGGTAATTCGCTGTGAGACAAAGTAGAACTTTCACATCATGTTGCTTATCTTCATTTACTCGACAGAAACCATCGAGTAGCATCGTCTGAAACTTTCGTTCTGCGCTTTCAATCCCACAACTTTCTGGACATCAGTATTTATGCTGAGGGCGCAGACCTACATGTAAATATTTGCGCAAATCATCCTGGATCCCAAAATTTCAATCTAAGAAGACTGTTCACTTAGTAATGTTTATCTGTGCATTCTTGTGACATGAAATATGGAAATATTAAAACAACTACACAGCAGATCTAAATGAAAACTGGCACAAAATATGGTGAGATAGAACATATATCCGATGCTAAAGTCATAATTTTGTAGATTAAAAACTTTCACTTGAAACTTAAGAAACACAGCTATTTGTGAGCCGAGAAACACTCTCCAGCGTTATAGTTGCCAAATTGTTAAAAAAAAAACAAACTACAATATCAAGCTAAATGAATTTCACAAACCTTGAAACGAACTGGCGTGCCACCTCCTATTCAAAATGTTTGGGAAATTTGAAATGCTTATACGTCAGCAACTTTTATTGGCTCAAGAAACACAAACTAACACAGTCCTATTCTTTACATGTTGGGCCTGAGGTAACGTTATATTTGAGGATGCGATCTCGCGTTACTTGAAAAATAAAGAAATATCTTGACTTGCGCTCTGTGGGCCACCTACATGTGAGTGAAATCCTTCATGTGATTAAAGATAACTTGCAAACATACTTATATGAAATTATGAAACTTAGTAAAGACATCAAAACTTTTGAAATGTGAAACTAATCAGATTACCTTGAAGTCCGTCTATGTATGGCATCATGGAGCTATGTGGCTAGTGTCCTGTTGAAATCAGTCTATGCATGGCATCATGGAGCTATGTGGCTAGTATCCTGTTGACGTCAGTCTATGTATGGCATCATGGAGCTATGTGGCTAGTATCCTGTTGAAGTCAGTCTATGTATGGCATCATGGAGCTATGTGGCTAGTGTCCTGTTGAAGTCAGTCATGTATGGCATCATGGAGCTATGTGGCTAGTATCTTGTTGAAGTCAGTGTATGTATGGCATCATGGAAGTATGTGGCTAGCAGACGCCACGGGAAAGTTCATCCACAGGAGCAGTTTTAAAATTGCAATGAGTGTTCTTCATGGATAAAGCTACTAGTACTTTTGCGAGCATTCAGTACCAATCAACGCTCCAGCTTATGCGCGTTTTCAACAGTTAAATCTTATACCTCTACTAATCAATTGCCTGAAATGCACTAGGGAATTAACTACAGTATGTTTTAATTGTGACGCTACCTGCGCTACAGACCTTAACTTTGTATAAAATTTATGGGATTAGAACAAGATCTTGTATTTAAGATTCAAGGAGCATGCACGTGTTCAATTAATAATTCAGCATTTATGTATTGATCTGGTCAATATAATAAATATGGAAATACACAAAAATGCATGCTTGATTTCTCCATTAATATTAATATATACCCCGGGCAAAAAAAGGAAAAAGGAAGGAAGAAAGAAAGAAAGAAAGATAGAAAGAAAAAAAGAAAGGAAAAAACCCTGTCAACATGGGCTATGTGGGTAAGGATATGTGTGGGGAGTTGTTTATTAAATTGTACAAATGCTTGTATTAGCTCTTTTACGATGACCTGGTGGTCCTAAAAGGGATCTTTATTTGAGAGCTGCACGCATCATTAGCGGGTGTGACCACCCTTTTTTAAGCAAGCCTGGGCCCTCTTTAACATGTTGCTGGTATGTTTGGCTATCTCGACCTGGGAATTTGGTTCAATTCCACTCGTGTCTGAGTCGCTGTACCACTTGGTCCAGGGTGGTCGCAGGTTCGTCATACTCGTCCCTGACTCGACGCCCAAGTGAATCCTATAAATGTATATGTTAATCTTCTGGTTTTGTATCCACTGTTATATATAAATATGCACATTATATATGACGGATGGGTCTAACGAGACTCCCTTTACGTCAATAAAATACTACTTCTACTGTTCCTATCGCCATAATTGCCCCCCCCCCCCCCCCCATCATGACACTGCCTCCTCCGTGGCCGTCATGCTGTACTGTGCATCCACTCACAAATCTGTCTGCAGGCATATATCTAACCCGTATCCTCCCATCACAGAAGTTCAGGCAAAATTGTGACTCGTCCAACCGCGTCACACTCCTCGTCCTGTCAGCATGTTCCTGACGCCACTGTGTCATTGGAACCTTGTGCGCATGACCGACAGGGATACGGATGGCAAGGCGGCATGACCTCAGTTTGGCCGACACCAGTATCCTGTTGATTGTACGCTGTGATGCTGCAATGTCGCAGCTCTGGCGTTACTGCTTACGAAGCACCCCGCCGAAAGAAACCTGTGTTTATCCGCGTCGTCGCTCCTATCTGGAATTCTTAGTCTTCCAGATGCAGATTTTCTTCTGAATCCTCTTGCTTCTTGCAAACGGCCATTCTACATCTGTACTGCTGACCTGGAGCATCACATTCTGGTGGCAACATCACATGATATGTGTAATGTCCAAACCATTAAAGTTTCAGCTGAGTAATTGGTATAAAAATGTTGGAGTAATTTCCTCAAAAAGTCCCCTTTTTTGTTAGACATCAGTCTATACCTACTTTTTCTATTTTCTCTTCTTTTATAATACCAAAGTCATATGATATATTCATTTAGGCCTTCTATTTTCATTTTTACAATCCCTCGATCAACTTATACCAGAATTGATATATTCTTTTGCTGCCCTGTGGAATCTTAAATTTGTTTAACATCTTATCTCTTTCTAACCTGTAAATATTTTGGGCCTTCAATATAAATAGAATGCACGTTATAACAAAAACAATTCACACCTGATGCATGTATTTGCCTACGTTAAATCATGAGAAGATAAAACCATGGACATGCACAAGTCCCTGGTGCATGTCCCTATTTTCCCATCCCGCGGTCCCATCCGGAAGTGCGATACATTTTCCCATGTACAAAGTTAACTGCATAATATTATGCCAACTACACAGTATAGTGTTATTAAGTAGGCCCTACTGTCCTTTTTTAACTGGTCGGCACTGCCGCCGTGCCGTTTGCAACAGCAGCAGCTGTAGAGTCCTAGTCAGTTCCAATCCCATTATCATTGTGGTGCAGGAAAGTTTACAATGAAGTAGTCAAGGAACAGACAAGATGGGTCAAAGAAATAAATAAGTTGGCGGAGAGATATGAATTGAAAGGATATGATGAGGTTGCTGACTGGAGAGTTTATATAGGTAGGACTGTTACAGAGGGCTGGGAGGAAGACTGGAAAAGAGGAGTCAGGGAATAGAGTACATTAAAAGCGTACAAGCAAATAGAAAAGCCAAAGAAATTTGTCTGTTGGGGTGGAGGGAAGGGATCCAGGCTTCTTTTTTCAAAGTAAGGCAGGGGTAATCAATCTAGAAAAGGGAAAACAGAGGTAACCAACAGGTAGTAATGGTCAATGTAAGGTATATTTTATGTTTGGAACGAGCTGGACTCGAACCTGCAACCTTTGGTACCAGTCGCCTGGCTGAAATGGGAAACGCACATATCCGCTCGACCAAATCACCATTCTGAAAAAGAATGGTTCAATGGAGGTAGTTATGTCCGAGTGTCATATCAACACGGTTTTGCAGTATAAGTACTGGGTCGGCATTCATTTCCAGAATCAGGGAGAGAGTGTGTGGTGGGCCCTTTGTCTCAGCGCTGGTCCTGGAATACATGGTAGCATAAGCTGATTAGAATAACCATGATTTCCTCCGCCTCATCTATTATTCTTCTCTTCCCCTTACTTTTTCCTAGGCCACCTGTGTCACACAGGACAGAGAGCACTGAGAACTCTCTCTGGGCACAGGCTTCCAGCATTTCTGAGATAATACTGGCTGAAATAAGATCATTGTTGTCAGCTATCTTGTAAGCAGGGTCACGGAAGAGAAGAGTAATATGATGTTTGCTTAGTCTGTTCAAAGAAGCGTTTGGAACGTTGGACCTGTAACACAAAGAATTGAGACTGTTGCAGGCCTTTGACCTGCTACCATTTAGTGCTACTTGACCACACAGCTGTAAGCACTGATTATTACTTTTGATGCAAGAGATGACAAATTTTAGGAATCTTAAATATATTATTATTATTATTATTATTATTATTATTATTATTATTATTATTATTATTATTATTATTATAATTATTATTATTATTATTATTATTATTATTATTATTATTATTATTATTATTATTATTATTATTATAAGGCTAGGTGGCAAGTGGTCTTTGATGAATGCGTAGTTATTTTAATCACTGACCACTCAAGCGGGACTAAGCTAACCGTGTCCCTGCGGCTGCTGAAACTGGAAGCCCTTCGCCTGACGCGGTGCACTGCAATTAATCCTTCATTACACAGTAGCTCAATAAACAGCTTCAGAAGAGGGGTGCATTATGACTGCTCGATTGTCTGTGTGATGACAAAAACAAACAAACAAACAAACAAGCAAAAAAACCCACACACAGTGCAAACCACCCGGCGCTAATCTATTATCTGGTTATAGACACGTTCCAAGCCAATTGGATAGGTATAGGGGCCTACCTACATTATAACAGTATAACTGTTAAGGTTACCACGTGTGTGACAGATTTCACTTAAGGTTTTATTTTGTAATCAATTTAATTTTATTAAATAAAATACGGACGACAGCCCAGTGAGACTGGAGCAAGTCTAGATAAAACCAGTGGTTCAAATGATCAGAACACAGCTCACCATCTGATTGTGCACAAACCGCAGATAAAACAGGCATATTGAGGGACCAAGCTGTGCCTGTATTAGTTTCCAAAATTAATTTCAGCTTGTCGATTTCAGTGCATAAGAAAGCAAATTGTTCCATACCTTGGCCCTGTGGCACTTGATAGATGCTGCCATGCGTCATGGTATTGCAGGTAAGTTATAATTAGGTTCTTTTTTTTACAAGCCACTAAAGAAATCGGGATGTCATGTGAAAATTTGTTGTTGATGTATTTAGAAAGTTTACGTGGTCTGTTTAAATACAATGGTGGTTTCTTTGCTCGTGGTAATCGGTTTTGATACGATGATATACAATCACTGTAGACAAAACGAAGAGCAATTTCGCTAATGTTTGTCGTATTTATTATATCAGCAGGGGCATACAAGCGCCGTACTAGAGGACAGAAATTGACGTTTACAATAAAGGCATCGGAAATTCGACGCTTTTCGTTTTACTGTAGAATATCACAAACCTCCTCAGGACAATTACTTGTTTAACATCGTTCTTACATACATATGGTACTTGATCACAAAACTCAAGTGTATCATGGGACAGCCAGGCAGAGGGCTTTGACATATACATCAAGGGAAATACGAAGACGCAGAATATGTGCATGTCTGCTCACCTTCCTATTGGTAAGAAAATTAAGCAATTTTCTAGCCTGCCATTAGAGGTCTACTGTTTTATTTATTTATAATTTTCATACATGATAAAGGGGAAATTTTGGGGGGCACGCTACGGCAATAATTGCTTACAAAATGTCCTATTTAGGTGCTCATTGTCCATATACATGAAGACATGTGTCCATCTAACGGAGGGTCAATTGCCATGGGAAGAACATGTTTGCGAATATAAAACCGGAACCACAGAAA
Organism: Hermodice carunculata; assembly: GCA_964020975.1. Taxonomy (NCBI): domain Eukaryota; kingdom Metazoa; phylum Annelida; class Polychaeta; order Eunicida; family Amphinomidae; genus Hermodice; species Hermodice carunculata. The sequence goes on along the minus strand of OZ026614.1, from coordinate 4,357,727 downwards.
GCTGTCCACTAAAGGCAGGTACCCATTTAGCAGAAGTACCTAACTCGGACGTTTTCTGAATGCATGCAATTTTGTTTGTTTGTGCATACGCACATACGTATACGTAAAATAGTAGTTAGAGCAATTGGTCTGTAATTATCTTTGTCCGTTACATCTCCGACCGTGTTCTTAATTAGAGGCCCGACTACAACTTCTGTCAAAGCGGGTGGCATATAACCATGTATATGTATAGCACTGAAAAGTCTAGGCAAAGACAGCAGAGAATGTTAGTGGCAAACTTAAGGTATTCAGCTGTAATACCGTCTGGGTCGACTGACTTACCTGGAGCAAGATATCTCAGAATACACTCTATTTCGTTACTCGATGCAATCATTTCATTGGAGAAGACAATATGTGATACTTCAGTGTAGAAGGACTGTTTATGCTCGGTACCTTTACCATCGTTCAATAGGCCTATAAAATTATTTGCATACATATTAGATACATCGTGTTATCCGCCTTAACACAAACACTTGCAGATAACGGAAGAATTTTAACTGACACTGTGTTCCAAAAAGTATTTATAACCTTATTCAGCAAACTTTTTGCCATCGCCTCAGCCACCGTGGACCATTTATGACTTTTACACCTTGTCAGGGCAAACTTAACTGTGCCTGACTTTTTCTCATTGTTTCCTGTAAGGGACGATGTCTCTCCTGCCTGCCATCCCTCCACATCCGGACAGTATGGCTATATATGTATGGGTGTATGTAGGTATATTTGTATGTATGTATGTATGTATGTATGTATGTATGTATGTATGTATGTATGTATGTATGTATATATGTATGTATTATGTATGTATGTATATGTATGTATGTATGTATTTGTGTGTGTATGTATGTATGTATGTATGTATGTGTGTGTGTATGTATGTATGTATGTATGTATTTTCGAGTTCATGTATATACTTATGTATATGTATGTATGTATGTATGTATGTATGTATGTATCTATGCTAATGCATGTATAACCTCATTTTACATTAGAAATTAAGATAAGATAAGATAAGATAAAACTTTATTTTCCGTCGGGTGTTTTACAAATAACATTAGCCATTATAAGGGCTATTTACCGACAATAAATATGAATATGTTGGTACATAAAAAAGACAGATATGAACTGTGCCTTATATTCAGTAGATACAATGCATGATAAAAATAAAGATAGGTAAATGTTATACAGTCATTAAAACTTTATAATAGCAATAATCATCATCTCATGTATAGAGACCAGGTACACTGAGTTAAATAAAAGTATGAACATGAAGCTACATTACAGCTTCATTGTATGAATAATGTTGTGATGTAGGCAGGTGACTGTGACTGTTGTGAGTCAACAGTTCACCTGCAGAAGTTACAGGAGCAATTTGTTTGTGACCATGTATCTATCAGAGATTTAAATTCATTGAGTGTTAGTGTACCTTTAAAATGATTTGGGAGTTCATTCCATATTTTTGCCCCAACGTGTTTGAATGATTGTGTGCCATACTTCTGTGTATTGTGACGACCAATCTTCAAGTTTTGTTTGTTACCTCTTGTTTCATATAGTGAGTCTTGTAATTCAAAGTACTTTTTTAAATAGACAGGGGAAAGGTTGTTTGTTATTTTGAAAACTTCTATTGCAATTTGTTTTAGGCGGGATATATGAAGGGTTTCACAGTTTGACCTTGTAAGTAGGGACTGGTAGCTAGATTGGTAGTCACAATACACAAACCTTAGGGCACGTTCTTGAATCTTTTCAAGTTTTTGTGCATCTTGCTTGCCACAGAAATGCCATAATGTAGCACAGTAATTAAAATTTGATAAAATGAATGATTTAAATATTGTTAGTTTGCTTTTTGTGTCGAAGAGTTTTGAGAGCCTCCTCAAAGCATTTAGTTGTTTGCCTGCTTTGCAGCAGATGTCACTGATGTGTTGTTTGAAGTTTAGTTTTTTCTCCTTATGATTTGTGCTCAGTTTCTATGGTGTCTCAATGGTGCCAACCAGAAGTTTTTTATCTCGTAATTACGAGATAAAATCTCGTAATTACGAGATTTTAATAAAGAGATAAAATATCATAATTACGTGATTTCAAACTCTTAATCACGAGATACGTTTCTCGTAATTACGAGCTTTCATATCGTAAGTACGAGTTTCAACCAAAAGTATTTTTTTATCTCGTAATTACGATAAAATTTCATAATTACAGGATAAAAAACACTTGTAATATCATTTTACATTAGAAATCTCATTTTACATTAGAAATCTTGTAATTACGAGATACGATTCTCGTAATTACGAGATACATATCTCGTAATTACAAATTAACTGAGATTTTAAACTTGTAATTACGAGGAAAAAACCCGTAGTTACGAGATAAAAAAAAAAAAACAACAAAACTTTTGGTTGGCTCCATTGTGCCACCTTAAGTTTGTGTTACTGCACGTTTATATTTTGAATTTATTGTGAACTTCTCGGCTGCTCAGAGCTCAGCATGCGAACAGAATTAGCCAGGCTATAGATTTCAACTATTGTTAATGTCAATATCTCAGTCAATGTCCTAGGTGCTTAGTATCTGTGGATATAGGTCAAACAAAGAGACAATTGAGCTACTTCTGACTATCGCTAAGTCCCGTAAACTGTTGCTTCTGCTCAATGTAAATTTTTACTGTGGAATAGTCACCATTTCCGCACTTTATGGCATAACTTTCAAGTGTTACTCATTTGTTGTTGACACATAAAACCTATTAACCAGGTAATGTATACAAAATATATGTACATTTGGAAGAAAATGGTTCGTTTGAGCGACAGACAGAGGCACACCACGCACAGCAAGTACAAGTTCCACCAAAAAAATTTTTAATTTATGTAGGAATATCAAATTCTCTGTTGTTGCCAGAATGCAGACATTTATAGATCAATGATTGGAAATCCGTTTGTGTGGAGCGCTATTTTAAGAATGTGGATTGGCCAGACGTTATTAATTGGCTTTAAAATAGCTATTCCAAAAAGTCGGCTTGGAAATATTTCATCACGATTCTGCTTAAAGGAGACGGATATAGGCCGGCAATCAGAAACATCGTCACGCTAGCCCTATCTTTATACATTGATGAAACGCGCACAGATTTGCTTATAGTATGTCCTCTCACTTGAAATTTACTCACCTTATAAAGAACATTAAATGTTAATTCCTTAAACTCAGTCGCAACTTTGATCAGATTACTATGGGTCCACTTGACTTGTTACTGGTTGCTTTACTGTTCAATGCCACCAGTTCTGGTCGAGTGGAGCCAACACGTCTGTCAATACAAATCATGCATATCAATGTTAAGCTGCATTTAAAATGGAACGCGTTGCAATTATTGCACCCAATAAAAGGCACACTCATGACATGTTTGTGGTCCAACAATGTAGTGTTACAAGTCAATTGTAAATGGAATAAGCTCAAAGTATGTAATAGGCTTCTAAGCATATTCTTTTTTGCGTGAATGTTTTGCTCCTGAATCCAACTTTCCCATTATTGACAGGAAAAATCAAAGATAAGACAGCAGACAACTAGGCAACACATATCACAAGAAAAATATATAAAAGCGTTTCAAAAAACATTTGAGGACAAAAAGGAAAAGTTGCAATAAGGTCATGAAACGTGTTCCTGGCATTTAAATGCAAATAAAGTACGAAAACCACCGAACTGTAAAAAGTGAATGACAACACAAAGAAAAAAAATAGTAGATAACAAGACCACAAAAATATTATGGAAAAAAATATAAGAAGCAATATCTCAACACAAATTGTCAAGAAACCTGCATGGAATTGTATTTATGGAATAAGGCCACATGAGATGTTCGCACAATGAATGTAGATGAACCTCAATGATAATGCAAAATGTTTAAAATAATTATGTCACCGGAAAAAAATTAAGATAGTGTAGCAGACGATGAGGCCACAAAATTAAGGAAAAATATACATAAACATCAGATCTCTTCGAACAACATTATGTGTCTTATGACTGACAATAAAACTAGGTGTGTTTTCGCCTAATAATCTAGTGCTATACACAAACACCGGGGCAAACGCATCAGGTGAGACTTTGATTTGTAATGTTTAGCGAAACATTTCGATGAATAACTGCATGTTACCATCGCTAAACAGACCCAGTCCCTGAAACTGACACTAATAGATGGACACATTTGGTATTAAGTTTTTTGTATAAAAGTAAATATGTTACGGTGAAACTGTTTGGTATGTAAAAGGTTAGCATTGCATCATTCTTGACATTGACAAATTCACCCCCATTTGAAGACTTTAGGCTGGAGCAGATACCATTAAGAAATGAGTAAGCTGACAAGCAAATAATGTTTTGGGAATTTTTTTTTTTTTTTTTTTTTTTTGTAAATTAACAGAATTAAAGTTTTTCATTATTAGCAGGAAGAGCTAAAGGCAAGGCCGTAAGAATATTATCAAGGGAAATGAAAAGAAATATCTAAAATACAACTTTAGTGAAGAACATTGCATGATACGGGAGTTGTTTATGTTTTGTTATGTCAATAAAGTCACCGGACTTTTTAAAATGTGCAAATATGAACATCAACATCTCAAAAAACATGAATCTGGGAAGATAACTACATGGTTATTTTTAGAATAAGGCCATGTAAAGTGTCACTAACATTTGAATACAGATGCAGAACAAACGGTAAACATAAAATTATGCTGACAGACAAGACATACAGATTGGAAGGTCGAAAATGAAATGCAGTAGTAATATCAAGATCAAGGTCATTTGTGGAGCTAAGGTGCGATTTTTGATTCTCCGTTTTTTGTTTTGTTTTGTTTTGTTTTGTTTTTTGTTTTTTTTTGTTGTTTTTTTGTTTTTTTTTTGTTTTTTTTTGTTTTTGTTTTTGTTTTTGTTTTTGTTTGTTTTTTGTTTGTTTGTTTTTTGTTTTTTTGTTTTTTGTCTTTTTTTTTTAAATATCTACATCAAAATAATCAGTAAATTGTGACTGGACAGTATATCGTCTATTGTAAAAGGACAGAGGTTAGACAAAAATCAAGTGCTTTTTCAATTATTGCGGCAATCGCTGACTTTGAGAATATTTGTTCACGCTGGACTTATACATGGTGCACATACATATGTGTAATACAATAGAGTATATATAACAAACATTACCTTTTGTAAATAGGTCACCAGCAGTAAAAAGTGCAAAAAAAATGTGATATTGTTTCAGTCTTTGCACCAACCGATCCAACTATATATCATCTTACAATAAATCAGATATACCTCGATGTGCCGGGTTAACTTACAGCTCATGTCCCGTTAACAAAAAAGATCGTTCTGTGGAAAATTATGACGGTAATTTGTTCTTCTGCAAAAATTGCCATGATGCAAGATTCCTTGTTGGTGCTGATGACGACATTACAGCCATAAAAGAAAAAAAAATATCGCCCAGTAATAGGATATCAAATAGAGACAAACCACCAGACACTGGATTGTGTTGATAATGATGAGCCCAGTGATGCCTGAATAGACAATATCAGTGATGGACATAACGTGCCGGACAAAAATGGATCACAAATTATCGTTATTCCACCCCTGCTGGCATACATGCTGTTTAGTCTGCCGGGTGGCTCTGTTTACCAAACCCGCCTTTCGGACCTGTATCCACTATCGGGGCAACCTTCTCCACTAAGCTCCGTCTATGACGCAATGGGGAGGGGGGGGGGTAGCACTCAGCCTATTGCTGTCACTTAATTTTTAGCCTGAGAGGACTTCACTATCTGATAAAACGTCCCTATTCTGGGGCCTACAACTGGTAACTGTTTGTCGTTGTATTTACATTTTCAGGTAATGCCCACTATGGAAAGGTCCCATAATATATTGTACATTACATTCATTGGACAAATTTACCTTCCCTTAACACTAATCACATCTATTTTGGACAACCTATTCAACATATTCAATCGACTTGCCTGTCATTTTGAAAACAGTGAATTCCGCACCCAATTTTTGGTAAATAAGCAGTGACTCCATCTTGGGGGTAGGGTGGGAAGAGAGTTATAATATATGAAACCAAAAGTATATGTTTTGCAAATGTTTAAGACGTCAATAATGAAATGATATATGCTGTAGCAGCGATTTACTTTAATATCCAAATCAAATGTATTTTTCTGCGACTGTCCCGCAATCAATGCATAAATTCACAATGTTCGAAATGGTGCTCACGAGGCAAAAGGCATCTGGGGGTTGTGTCACATTTGGATTTGTAACTAACGATGGTAATTGCTTCAGACACAACCGAGTGGGCAGATTAAAGTTAAGATAGTCGTTTTCCCTGGTAACTCGGAGAACAGACACCTGAAACCTTGCGAAATATCATGCCTTATTGAACTTTGAGATATGCTGTTTCCCCGGCCCAAGTTAACCCTCCAGACAAGTTGAAATAAAGTGCTGTGTTTCAGTTGACTTTACTGCAAAATAACAGCACACGATGGCCGCTTTCTCGATAAAATCTTTTATCGAGAAAGTGGCCATCGTAGAAACAGTGCTGGAAACACATGCCCGCGATTCACTGTGATATCCAAATCAAATTTTCCTTCCCCATAATGCATTGCCCTGTGGTTAAAAATGGCGCTCACTGTGCGTGCATGCATCCCATGGTATCATGTTGCACTTGGATTTATAATTAATGATGATACTTGCTTCAGGCACGACAGAGCGGGCTGATTAAAGTTAAGTCACCTTTTAGCCATACGTTGACGACCGTTTCCCCAGCCTGTAAACTCGGAGGACAGGCACCAAGGACCTCGCGAAATATAAGATACCGATCACCGCACCACTGTGGCTATGCTTTTCCCCGGCCCAAGTTAATTGCCTAGATAAGTTGAAATAAAATGTAGCGTTTGAGTTGACTTTACTCTTAATAAATGGCACGCGTTTTCTGTTAACCTACAACTTGGTTATGGTTGATTGGAACGGCCGCTTTTTTTTTTACAGGTGGTCATCTACGGGGTGATTTTGCTTGTCGCTGGTCGCGTGTTGTAGGTCGTCCAGGGCTCTCCGAGAGAACTGGAATATTGTAGCAAAATGTTGCTTCCTAGTTCTTGAAAGATGCAACGAAATGTAACTAAAATAAGTGTATCGCGTGTGAAGTAGTTGGGAAAATGCTCCAGGGCATCCAAATTTTGCATAAATTTCCAGTTGGACAGCAATGTGGTTGTTCGTGTCAGGTCATTTAATGTTGCAAAAGCGCCCGTGCAGCATTCCGGTCGTTCGTCTCAGGTCATTTAGCATTGCAAAAGCGACCGTGCCAAAGATTGATTGGTTGAAATCATCCCTCAAACCTCTAAAGTAGGGATCTCAGTGTTCTTAGTTTTCTCCTAAAAGCAAAGTTGGAGCAGATACCACGTTTTCATGCAAATGGTCTGCAAACTCTCTCTCTTAGAAGGTAGAAATGCTTGGGGGGGGGGGGGGGTGATGAAAACTGGTCGCTCTGACCAAGTGGTCGCCCAACCATGGGGACTGGGATCGGTAAATCTAGGTACTGCTGCGGAACCTGCCTGGGTATATCAAAGAGAGTGAATGCAAGAACATTTTTAAAAATAAGGTGAAATCATTCTTGATGCTGGAGATGGGAGTACTGGAGAGGGATCGCTTTCTTCAGTGTTTTGGTGTTATGAAAATTATACCTTTGGTGCTTTTATTTATTTATTTATTTATTTATTTATTTATTTATTTATTTATTTATTTATTTATTTATTTATTTATTTATTTATTCATTTATTTATTTATTTATTTTTCTGTTTGTTAGTTTGTTTGTTTATTTGTTTATATCATTTAATTCATAAATAATTAAAGCATTTTAGCTACAAACCTGTGCAAAGCCACTTAATATTTTTCTGACTTCACACTTGCTATTTTCATGCTGTAGTTCACCATAAAAATAAGCAAAGGTACGATTCCCCAGGCTCTTGGTCTTCCCATTTCATGCTGCATAGTTTAATGTGCTTTCAGCAATTATATTGCACCATGCTGGCAAATGTATCCTAATATACATGTATTTCATAGATTTTTTGTATCTTAGTATGTCAATATTGTACACTCTTTTCATGTGCATGAATAACGTTTTGTCAATCAATCCCTCAACACTCAATGATGAAAGTTTAGTACATTTAGGCCTTGTCATTATCTGAATGTATATTTTTTTCTCTTGGTTTTGTAGAGAAAATGCGGAACTTAGTTATTGCAGGATGTATCTGTTTATTTACCCCGTATTATAGATATGTTGAATATATGTGCAAAAATTCTCGAAGGCGTTACATGTGTAAATAAAAACAAAACAAAAAAACATGGCAATGGTCTTTTTTTTTAATTTATGTTTTTACTAATGTTTCTTAATTTCCATCAGATTTTTGTACAATCTGGGGGAAAATGGCCAAATCAGTATAATAATGACTCCCTTTGGCCCTTTGGCCCACTAAAAAATATATGTATTTTGGGGGGCCACTAGGGTTTCTGACCGAGTTTCTAGCACTGGTCTGGGTCCATCAGTTCTTACTAGGGAAGAGCTGCTTGAAAGTACTTTTTGTTGGGGTTTTTTGTTTTTTGTTTTTGTTTGTTTGTTTGTTTGTTTTTTTTTTGTTTGTTTTTTTTTTGTTTGTTTGTTTGTTTGTTTTTTTTTTGTTTGCTTTTTTCTTGGGGGGGGGGTCCATTAATTTCAGGATTGGGCCTTTTTAGTACGATCTGTCAGGTTACCAGAACCACGCATATATTTTTGTTAGGCCATAGGTAGCTTGGACATTTGTTGAAACATGTTTAAAATGGGTATTCTTTTCCCTTTTACACATGATTTCTTTTGATGTAATTTAACTAGCTACCTTGTGACAATCTGAAAAATGCGGTGTTAGGTCACTTTACTGCCAAAGATATTCCCGATGCCAAAGATGCCCTCTGGAATTGTTGAGACATATCCGTGAATGAGGAAACAATGAATAGAAAAGACTCAACCACCATATCTAATGGGAGAACGTGCAACGAAGCAAATGTTCAAGACATTCTTTCTGCAATCAATAAATAGGACGAAGCAAACAATATGCCTACCATAGTTATTGGCACGTTTAGTTTGGCAGTTATACCTCGCTTTCACCCAGAGGAGTTAAACAATATATCACTGGTAGACAGGCCGAACAGACTTGAAAAGCGTTTATCGACTATTGAGGAAGGGCTAGCTCGTGTTGTTTGTGAAAACATGGAATTAAAAGGCAAACTCGATATTCATGTCCAAATTGCACTTACAGTCATGTTGTGTCGCAGGGTAATGGACCTCAAATTAACGGCTCGACAAGACTGGCTCTAAACAGTGGGCTGTCGGGGGTTAATACTTTAACCATGCGTGCTGGCGATAGAAATACGAATCTCGATTCAGTGCCCCCCCCCCCCCCCCGTTGATAGATCTGTACTTCAAGAACTGTCCAGTAGACCAGAACTGATAATGTTGATCCCGAAATAAGGATACATTATAGAGGCCAGATGTCGTGGCCGCGGAAGAGGGCGTGGCTCAGGACGTGGTGTAGGTCGAGACCTTGGCAGGGGAAGGCAGTTTCTTACAATCATATCGCCTCTGTTTCTGGTTCCGTACTACGAGTCTTTAGTCAGACCTCTTTTGGATGGGGCAACTGCTAGAAGTACCAGCATTGCAAATCAGCCAGCTCAATAAATCGCATTGTCTCCAGTTGCAACCAATACACAGATAGTGACGGATTTCAGGTGCCTTGGTATGTCAGGTGAAAAATCGCCGTGATGCAAACAAGCGTAGAAAAAATCATTGCCGCTAATGCTACCCTTCGATCTGGCCGCTTCAGAGGTGCACCTAAACCTAACAGGGACGTATTTATGTATAGAGTTGAGAAAAATACCACGGTTAGAGATTAACGTTTGCCGAGTTCGATGTGAGAGCTCCCGCACACGTCTCCAATCCTAATTCAAAGTTTTAGACACTCAAACTTACTATACCAGCTTCACAAGTCGCTGAATTGTTCGATGAAACACTATGGCCAGCCACAGTAATGGTAAGAAAATTACACCACAATCCCCCCCGCCCCGCGACAGTGGGTCGATCAGGATCCATATGAGAAGCCATGTTCACTTCCTTGATACTGTTTCTTAGTACTTATGGCAGGGGAACAAATTCTTTCCCTATGTACTCACAATTCACATGGTCATGGGACCGGCAGATTTGAGTGCACAGAAAATAGCTGAAGATAACATTATTATGATTCAAGAACAAAAATGGGGTATTTCAGAAAAAAAACATACCAAATTATCATGTCACGATGATTTCAGGTATGCAGCTTGATGAACTGCTACAGGGAATGCCATAATGGCGGTTGCTCGATATCGTGGGCAAAAGTCTAGACTGCATGTAAATTTTATCCTGTATCATTTAAATCTAATCGTGCATTTGCGGTTTAAATTAAAATGCGAAAGCAGCTCCTCTTCAGAATTAATGCAGGCCTATACACGCCATGTGATACACAATCTATAGATAGCAACGAGCGTAAATATGAAGGTAATTTAGAGGAAATATCTCTAAAATGTCAAGAAAAAAAAGTTAATTACACCATTGTAGGTGGCGATTTCAATACAGATTATGCTCGGGCGAAGTCCATGAATACAGCCCTACTCAATTACTTTTTGCATAACGAAGATTTAAAATGTCTAGTTTCTCATAAGACTGCCAATATGGACTTCAACTATGAAAGTAAAAAAAATGGTGATAGATGCACTATCGATCATATTCTAGTTTCAGAAAACTTATATTACCAAGTGGCGAGGTATGATGGTACTCATGGCGGCGAAAATATGTCAGAGCACTCTGTCGTTACTGTATTGCTGAATGTTCTGACTTCTCAACTGTATGTCGATCAATACAAGAAGTTTTCTCCACGACCATTATGACTTTTAGCAACGGGCGAAAATATTGAGTATTACTAAGTTTCTCCTGAAAATAAGTTGCAGTCCATGAATGTACCATAGGAAGCTATACACAGTTCTAATGCTGTCTGTGACCAGCACGTAGGCATTGTACGACAATGACATCACCGTATCATTGGAGCTTGCCTTGAATCTGGTGTGGAATTCATCCCTCATACTACTTTCCCCTAGGAATAAAGTTGTTCCAGGATAGAACGAACATGCTGAGCCTTTGAAACAGAAAGCTTTGAAGTGGCACTTTATTTGAAAATCTTACAATTGCCCCATTAAGACACTATTCCACAAATTTGTCGACCACCTCGTGATAAGTATTATCAAGCCCTTAAGTATGTGAAAGAGAATAAAGATAGTATGTGTGCCCAGAGATTAGCTGAGTCGATATGTGGTGATTCCTCAAGAGATTTGTGGAAAGACATTTAAAAAAACAAATAAATAAAACAGAGTTAAACAGCAAGTCTTATTGAAAAGATGGCGAATATGATTCTGATAATATTGCACATCATTTTGTTCATGAGTACGACATATTGTATAATTCTGTCTCTTATGATAAAAAAGGGAAAGGGTGAAATTAAATACAAAATCAATTCTTTTATTGAATCTAAGTACTGTAAGGGTCGTAGTAACGTCGACCTTTCCTGGGTTACTGTTGATAAAGTAGCGTCAACTGTAAGGTGTCTGAAAGTTGGCTAGCACGTTAGAGACAGGATACAATTTATAACATATTGCACACGCATGCAACAGTTTGTACCTTCATTTTCCAATACATTTTAAAACTATGCTAAGTGGGTTACTTCATCCTGTACCCAAGAACAAAAGCAAATCCCTGAACGACGCTCAACACTATGGATCTATTTACCTGAGCAGTGTCATTGGCAAGCTCTCAGATTGGATGGTATTAAATGGGAACCGTAGTGTACTTGATAACTTAAATCTTCAGTTTGGTTTTAAACCTGAATCTTCGACCACTCATTTTTCCTTTGCAGTCACTGAATGTATAAATTACTATCAACTAGGTGGAATTGATGTACTTTTAGTTAGAGAGACGCCACAAAAAACATTTTAGACAGAATTGATATGTGAAACTGTTCCCGTTACTTATAAGTAGAGGTTTTATGCCCCCCTTATATGTAGATTGCTACTGGATATGTATGTAAATCAAAATATGATGGTCGTTTGGGGTGATTCCAAGTCAAGACTATTCGCGATCGGTTGCACAAATGGAGTGAACCAAGGTTCGCCCATTCTCTTTGGTGTAGATATTGACGAGCTCATAAAGAAACTCCAAGCATCTGGCTTCCGAAGTTACATTTATTTATTTATTTACGAAACTACCCCTTTTACACGGGGGCACCACAAACCAGGGGTAAAATTGTGGTGCGTTCACATAGACATACATAGTCATTTAAAACATCAAATAATATAAATATACAGGAGTAAAAATATAGTCACACTTTCGCCCTGCCCCCTGGGGCGGTGTGAGCGCTGACAATACCGTCCCGGATCACAACCCACATCCAGAAATTCCATTGAAATGAACTTCATTGGTACCGCCGCTAATGCACATGATAATGCTCTTCTTGCTCCAACAGCGGCATCAATGTCTATGTTATTAAATATCTGTTCATTATTTTGTAATGAATATAGTGTATTGTTCAATCCTAGTAAATCTGTGCTCTTCAATTTTCTGCAGAGTGGTTACGTGGACGAACAATAAATCTACTTTGGAGGTGAATTGTTAAAATCTATATTGTTCCACAAACATTTAGGAACAAACATTATTGTGAATGTTTATCAACTAAACATGTGTGATCATATAGGGGAATTTAGTGCTGAAGTTAATATAATAATGTCACAATTCCAACATGTGTACTCTACCACTAAATACAGATGGTTTCAGACATATTGCATGCCTCTTCACGGATGCCAGCTTTGGCATTTTTTTCTGGTAGTGAACTGATTTTTTCCCACTTGTCGCAAACCATTTAGATACATCTGGAACGTGCCGCGTTCTAGCCATTCTGCTCTGTTGTGCTTGATATGTATGGATTAAGGTGTTGAATAACAACTCCACAACAATTTTCTTAATTTTTACTGTAAACTGTATCACAGCGACAACTCTGTCACAAATTCGTTAGCCAGACTAGGCCTAGGTGGAAGCTGCTGGTTAGTTTGTAACTCCCTTAATTCTATCTTGTCAAAATATAGACTTGTCAAACCTAATGTTCCCTGTAATGCTTTTTGTGAGTTGCTACAAAGTTTACAAAAGTCACCACATTCTGTTAGAAATGGAATAACGTCTCTAATAAGAGAATTATGTTTAATTAGAGAAGGGGAACTGCACGTTAACTTTTCTCGGCAGATCAACCCAACAGTAGCGCATTACTCAATGGCTATGTAATGAGATGTCTAATGATTAGTGTGCCATCCAGGATTACAACAAATAACAAAAATAATTAAAACTTCGTAAAAAAACTCGTGTTGTATGTGCAACTGGGAACTAGCCAGAGCACCAGTGTTTCAGTTTCAGTCAATACTCCTGAGATCTCCAATGATTGGTTTAGCCTGCCGGCAAAAAACAAGCAAAAACCGAAGATGTATGAACACAATTGCATTAAACTATTATGTGCGTAAAGTAGTTGTTCATAAATCTCAGTTGTTTGTTCGAGTTTGTTCACACATGTTGTCATTGTACATTGCTGTCCCTTGAGCTATCCATGACTTTTAGTCACCATTGGTAGATGCAATGACAACCCACTTTCCATTACTGGTGGTATTGATTTTGCTGTTTTTCATGGGTGTCTGTCTTCTGAACTTCAAAAATTAAAATCTTTTTGTGACCTCTGCACGGAGTGCCATAAATCAACATAAATATTCAAGATGTGGAATTTCGGGATCAAGTCGTAGTCTGCTTTGCCAAAAAGTCTATTTTATCACCTGTGTAATCACATTACTTGGACAAGGTTATAATGTTTGGTGACGAAGTCTGTGAGCTGTCGTGGACGTTAATGGACCGGAATTTCAGCTCAGCTGACTTTCAGTCAACCAAGCTTACTTTATAGTCATCAGTCTCTCGGCGTCTATCTGTCCAACAATTTCACTTTTTCGACTTCTCCAAAAGCGCTGGAAGATTCTTTTCAATTTAGTGGTCGCAAATCGAGGGTAAAAGTTACCAAGTATGTTCAAACGATCATGCTCCTGTGATTTATGGATTTTTATCGAAATAATTTGTTTCTTTCTTTTAAACTTCTATTATAGATTGTTCTGCGTAATTGCCATTTCACCTCAGGAAAACGTCTTGTTGCCGCTAAACCTTAATTTGGTCACCAGGTTACACTGCTCCACTGCGATTTTTCTTTAATTTTTGAACTTTTGTGTGCTTTTTGAAGTCTCTAAAACCTGCAGTCAAATTATGCTGAATCTTGAAAAATATCTTGTGGAAAGGTCAAAGCAAGTGGTTTCCCAGGTGGTGATGCTCCGGTCCTCCGGTTTAAAGGAAATTTCCCATTTGAATAATTATAGGCTGACGTATGCATTCCTAATGAGTACTACTTAAGTCAATCGGGATCTAATTAGTGACTTTGATCAACATTTCTCTGATCGGAATGCCATGTATAGTTGAATATATTCCACATAACTTGAAAAATTAGCAACAAATTCAAGTAAGGTTGATTTCTATGCAAACCTGGCCTTCGGCCGCACACACACACACACACACACACACACACACACACACACACACACACACACACGACACACACACACACACACACATCCGTTAGAATAAAATATCTTTTTCAAATCAATAGTCAGCTAAAGTTTTAGATTCTGTACAGTGAGTTCATGAAAGGATCTTTCTTCAAGAGAGTTTTTACTTTGCAGTAGGGCGTTTCGTGTACATGTATGAACTCCTTGCTGCAAATTTAAAGCTCTGTGCACAGAATTAAAATCTCAGTGCTTTGAATTGAAAAATCTCTGCGGATAATTTATAATATTTGCAGTCTTTGCTTGCCAAACGCATTACGATAAATCTGGTGTTCAGTTGCAAGTACATGCTTATGGATATGGATTCATGTCTGCACAGCTAGCTGGGAGAGCCCTGTAACACTTCCCTGATCAGCAAATGTCTTCCTTTCAACTTGCCTAGTCCCTGTCGCAGTGGTATGTGCACTACCTTTTGCAGTCAAACTGTCAGCTGGTCACATCAATCCAACATTCACACCGTAACTCGCCTTTTTGAATGTTCACAGTCTTCATGAGGGCCCCGACCGTCACAACTGACAGTGTCTGTTTTCAGCTTCCAAAATGTCCTGGGGTTGCACTTGACGAGAAATACTTATTAAATATAATGTCTATCGACTCACTTGGGTATCAAAGAGGCTTCTCTGCCGCGCACAAGTTCATGATAAAATCAGAAACTGTTCAAAACATAACCTACCAAACTACATGTCACTGGGCGTGATATCCAGGACAGGTGTACATAAACTGTTTGCAAGACTCTGGTGCAAGGTAAGTATAGTTATTGTATTGCGTGATTTTATTACCTGACCAAACAACGTCCCGCTGAGGCAATATCAAAGTTACACTGACCAGTAGCTGAAAATTGATTTGACATGCCAACGACTACTTCTTATGAGTAACATTTTGGTTGACTGCGCAGCGCAACTATTTTCATCAAATATTATTAGCACGCAGACTGTCTGCTTCATCTGGAAGCAATCGGTTAGTATGATTTTTTTAACGAGGTTTTGTGTAAAACATGATGTAAGGTGATTTACATTATATGGCACGACAATGCTTTAATGTTATAATCTGAGTATAATGATAATGATAAGAGCGGTAAATGTGCAAGGTTACACGCGAACTAGTCAGTATGACAGGGTTATCGATGGTTATTGGAAGCGAATGGGTATTGGAGAAGAAAAATCGTTGTTGAATTTGACATGGATTTGATCATCACTATCTGGATCATTTTCTGAGAAAACATTACA
>OZ026614.1:4069232-4336732 GCA_964020975.1 Hermodice carunculata | reverse complement strand
GTTTTCTATTCATAAGTTGCATTGTAGTAATAATTGATTTTCATTTTCACTGAGCATACCACGTCAGCCTAACCGCTGTTGCCTGTCGTCTGCGGCCATGCTATTCAGAGCAATGTGTCAGCGGAACGTATAAACTGTTGGGTCAGACTTTGATGGCATTGTGGAACAGATAGCAATTGGCTGCCACCTTTTGAGATTGGTTAGTTTGCCTTTGGCGACATTTTTTTTATCCTAAATTCGATCCATGACTTTTAAACACCCAGAAGCATGTTAAATATATATGTTAGTTTTGTAAATGTGAACAATGCATGACTTCCTTTCATTGATTTGCTACCATGAAATAAATTGACTGAATCTGGCTTCATGCTCAGTTTTAAATTATATGAATTGAAATCATTTTGAGTAAAATGAATTAAAGTGGGCAACCCTAGTGGTTTAGACAACTTGATAAATTTGATCATAGCATCCCTTAAGAGCTGGACTAATGTCCAACACACGTACAAAGTAGAAGACCAGGGATCCCCTTGGTAACATGAAACAATTTTGCATGTAAACCGTGCTATAAAGTAAACATTCTCCATTGAATGCTGCATCGAATGGCTTGCTCTGAAGGCATTGTCTTTGATTTTCACTGCTTATATGCATATATATCAGAGATGCCAACTGTCCCTCATCATCAGGGACAGTCCCTGAAATTAGCCGAAAAATTGATCAATTAACGGTATGTGTTCCTCATCCGAATAAAATATTTGCTGCTGTATTTTTTGTTAATTATTTTGTGTTCTTTCCGGTCTTGACCACATGTCCCTCTGAAATGAGAATTTGAATGTTGGCATCCCTAATATATATATATATATATATACATATGCGTCTGTGTGTGTGTTTGTGTGGACAGTTTTACTGTAGGCACTAAAATATCCATATTCATATACAAATAAACCTCATTATAACGACACTCAGATATCCAACACGTTCATTATAATGACACAAGTTTTGAATGCCAAAAAGTTAATTTTCATTTTGTTATTTGATTCATTTATCTGACATGTTCAGTTATCTGACATTGGTTGCATTATTATGAGTGTTCACTGTACACACATTTTGTCTTTTCAGATGAAGTGACAAATACATACATTAAAAGGTAAAAGCGTGAAAGGGATGTGACGATAAAAATGAAAGAAATTAGTCACCTGCTCGATCATACCGTGTATATAACAGTTGAGCCCATGTATTTTACACAATCGAGGACCATATTCTATCAGAGTTAATGAGATAACGATCAAAGAGTTCGCGAATTAGTTCAATCTCTTAATGAAATTATATATTACTAACATCAGTAGCGCGTGGATATTTTTAACTCTATTCCGGACAGAAAAACCACTTGTACTGCAATATTATGGATGCCATGGAAAGCATCTGAAAGAGTTTTGAAACATAACATACCTTCATTTTACTCATCTCTGCCCTAGAATACCTGTGCTACAGTTCGGCTTTACACACGGATGGGCCGAAATTCTTGAGCAGAAGTGTGGTCCCATGGGCATGGTTATCAAAATTATGTATTAGCTTGTTAGCTCTGGTACTAGAGCCCTAAACTGGCGTTGCTCAAAGACCTTGGAGCTCTTCAAAGCAAATGTCATTTTACAGCCGGCCTGCGCCTGCTCCCATCCATTACTCATGTCAGTCGTGTCCTTTTCTTTTGTCCAGAAAATTCGCCTTTTGGAAAGAAACTTTTCTATTACACTATAGGTCTTCTTTTCCAAGCTCCTGTGCTCCTGCCAGACTATTTGAGAAATGTTGCATGGGGCAGGCGAATGTTTTCCTATGTGGTGATGTGCATTTATCATATCTTACCTAAATACAAGTTAACGACGCCGCACTCAAAATACAGAGGAGAGTGAACCTTTCGTCATTCATTTATTTTCTGTCCTGCTGGATCATAATTGCATATGAGCTTAAGTGTGGTAATTTCGATATAATATAGTATAATACTTCTTATGCTTTTTTATATGTCAATATTAACGCTATACGGGTGCCACGCTTACTTGGAGATGTCTGTGTAAAATGGGTGTGTACTTTGATTGGTAACAGTTCAAAGTGCTTTGTGTTATATATGTATATATATATATATATATATATATATATATATATATATATATATATATATATATATATATATATATATATATATATATATATATGTCTCCATCTCTAAAGAATCCAATGTATTGATCTTAATTGCATTATAGGGCAATCCAGGATAAATAAATACATTCAAATAATGCTCAGAGGCATATTCTATGGGAATTAAGTCTGACCCTTTTGTTTTATGTTTTGTTTGTTTATTTGTTCCGTTTGTTTGTTTGTTTTTTTGTTTTGTTTTTTTTTCCAGGGATTTCATTGAAATTAATCTTGGGTCAACAAACAATGGACTCCACAAAGAAATGCCAGTGCATAAACAGAAGATTCACATCCCAGAGACACCATAACTTAAGCTCAATGAACACGTATAAAAGTGTTCTAAATAAACTCCACGATTCTTTGTATGCCCATTTTAGTAGAATTCCAACATTGCATAATATATGGGTGACATTGATCTACTTTCTCAATGTTTCAGGGGGCAACCATGCCAGAACTGATTGGCTTGTGATGGGTCTTTGCGTTCGAATTTATGCACACACATCCACGTCCCAGCACATAAATATTATACAAACTGAAGTCTACGCGATAGTGTCATGGTGGCGCCACTGGTGGTAATTATTGGAACTGAGATTTTAGGTAATAAAAACACATTGAATTCATTTTTGTGATTGTAAATTGAGATAGAATTACATTATTTACATCAACTATGTGTTAGATCAATGGTCAAATTCTGGATGGGTGACTTTGACACATTTTTCAAGGTCATTAAGAACGATGTAAAGGACACTAAATTCGGTATGTTGAGAAAGAAAGAGGCTAATGATGCTAACTATATCACAACTGTCACAAAAAAGTCATATGTAGAAGGTTGATGCTACATAATTTAGATAACCTTGACCTCTTTTCTCGAGGCCATGGAATGAATGCATTTCACTGAGATATATTTCATGATGGTCATTACATCTGAACTTATGGACATATATCCATGTGTCATTACCTGAACATTTTGCAGGCAAGATTCTTATTTTATGTTAGGTCTTGATGGCACCACTGGTGGTGTAAATTGAAACTACTCCCATTGGAATCCAAAAAGACAAATTATATTTATTTTTGTGATAATAAATTGAGATGGAAGAAAAAATAACCAATTATGCGTTTGATTAAAACTAACATTTTGCAAAATTGGGTTACCTTGCCTGTTTTCAAGGTCATTAATAAGGAATCAAGAAATCGAAACTTAAATCAACTTGTTCAAGAAGAATAAGGCTAACATTACTAAATATACTGCAAATGTTTATCATATCATGAGACTTTTATATTGCATAATATGCCTGATCTTGACAAACTATCTCAACGTCACAGAAAGCGTATATCTTATTTTATTTTATTTTATTCTATTTTATTTTACTTTGTTTTTTATTTATTTGTTTGTTTATTTATATATTTATTTATTTGTTTGTTTATTTAGTTATTTATTTATTTATTTATATATTTATTTATATATTTATTTATCTATTTATTCGCGCATTTAATTATTTTTTGTGATGATCATTACATGTCAACTTGCGTCCATACATTAATATATTATTACCGGAATATTATGCAGGAAAACGTTCATTACATAATGAGTCATGGTGGCGTCACCGGTGGTGATTATTGGAACTAACATCATAGATATGAAATCAAATTAAATTCATTACTGTGCTAATGTATTGAAATATAAAGGCAAAATTTACACCAAATACGTATTTAGCCAATGCTCAAATTTTGTACATTTTGTGTGATCTTGAACTGTTTTTTAAGCACTTTTAAAAAGACACTTTATTCAGTATTTCGATAAATAATAAAGCGAACGATAAAAAATGAACCACAAATGTGTACCATGCGGAAGTTTGAGTTTGCATAATATGGATGATGCTGAGTAATTTTTTCAAGCCAAGAATCGAATTCATTTCAGGTAGTGATTTTTTGGCGATGGTCGTCAGCAGAGCATAAGGCCCATGGGCCTCTTGTTTAGGAATAGTCTAAGTCGTATCATAGCTTCCTCTTGTACTTCATTGATTAATATGGTATGCATCTGCGAGTTTATGTTACCTTGCTCTTCAATTATGAGGTCAATAACAAGGAAATTGACCTAAAATCCATTACATTAGAATTGCTTTGATATTATATCATTATATATATATATTATATGACAGCTCAAGAAGAAACTCGTTATATAATGTCCTCCCATCAATGTATCATAATCGTCTCCCTAGGCATCACAAGCACCCTGTTAACCATTGGGGCATTGTTCAACACAAGTAGGCATAGATGTTGCATGAACAATACAGTTGGGCGACTTTCTATATCAAAGCTGTGTTCTGGACCATTCGTCGCGAAGTGTGTAGTTTTGTCCAATTTCAATATATCTCCTGGATTATGAGGTCCTGGACTCAGTTTGTCCCAGGGGAAGTGGAAATGATTATCGTTTGCTAGGACTACTCATCTCGGGTGGTGCACCATAAAATATTTGGATATATTGGTGTTGTATTTGCCGTTTTGCAGTCAGTAATGTAGTAATGGAGACCCATTGCCGTCAAACATATCGTCCAATTCCCCGTATGCTTTGTCAAGTGCGACCAAAAGCAATACATATAAATGTTGAGGCAAACAATTCCTTAACGAAACAGGAGCAACGTAGGCTTGCTTTGAAGTAAAAGACACAGCCGACAGCATGGAAACCCACCTCATATAGTTCTAACAAGCAGTTACATGTAACTTGTAAACGTGATCACACACATTTATTAAATACAGCAAAAATAACCATTTCATTGTCAATTTCTTTGTAAGTTTATATATTCTGAATTAACACTATACAACATAAAATTCATATTATTTGTAAACCGACCGTTCATCTCTTTTCATATAACCGCTCAATGAGTTACCAAACTTTACCTTATCGAGTGCTACAAAAAATGCATATCACTCTATCGCATGGAGCGCCTTTGAGATATCCAGAAAAGTCATTTTCCCGTACAAAGACCAAAAAGCAAAAAATATTGACCTCAAATACGACAATCTTGCCTGCACACCTGTACTCTACAGTAAATCATTCAACATGTTCATACGCTCATAAAAAAGTGGAAAATAAATTGCCAACTGACCGTGATAAAAAAGTGAAAGAGGGAACTCGTGAAGAATTGTTTGGAAATTCTTCTATCAGAAAGGACATTCCAGCATGTAATATTTGTGAATGAATGCTCTGTGCAAAAGAAACAGAGCATCCACGAGACCCACAGGAAGGAGAGTGAAATAAGGGCGATATGCCATAGTATCCTCTGAAGGTCAGTTCAAATGCTACTGAAGATGTGCAGGCATCAAGGTCAGGGCATATCTATCAACATCACGGGGAAACGGGCATCAAGGTCGGTCGGGTATAATGAAATTAGAAAGCACAAAGAATGGTTGCATAGGCACCTGAGATTGGTGTAACGTTCAGATTTAAGTTTGTCATGTCATATTGATAAATTGGTAATAAAAATAAATAAAAAGCAGATGATCTTTAGAAATTGATTATTCTCAAAAAAAAAAAAAAAACAAAAAAAAAAAACAAAAAAAAACCCCTTAATGTCTCGGAAACATAATAATTATATATGGTTATATGAAAACCGGCCAAATCATTCATGATGGCGGTGCATTGAAAATTTCAGTGTCAAATAGCGCAATTAAATATTACAGACTCCAATTGACACATACTTGGGCAAATTATTGCCAACTTATGTGTAAAAAGGAAAGAAAAAGAGAAATAAACTGAGGAATGCTTGGGGTATTGTTTTGAAGCCTTTCCCTCATGACAGGGGAGAGTGTTTTGTTTATACCGACGAATATCCGTAGCAAATGGAAAACGGTGCCAGCAAAAACAACCTAGAGGCAGGAGCAGCCACTATACTTTTACTCTGAAAAAGTGCAAACAATATATCACTCACTCACTAATTTTAATTTGTAGGCGCAAATAATCTCGTGGCCCATGCTAAGGCCAATTGTAAATGATCCTTAGCCCACGTCCTGTTGCGAATGTTCTTGAAATATTTCGTAAAAAAAAACAAACAACAACATATCAACAGCACTTAAAGTCAACAAATCCGGCAGACGATATATTTAATTTGTGTTCACCGAAACGTGTTATGCAATGTAATGATCCTAAGACCACGTCCTGTTTCGAATTTTCTTGAAATGTTTCGTTCAGAAAAACGAAATTAACAGTACTTAAAGTCAACAAATCCGGCAGACGATATATTTAATTTGTGTTCACCGTAACCCGTTATGTAAATGTACATGCCATGGCGGCATCCTACACGAAGACATCACCTATCCCTGACCACCACTGTATGCGTGGCCTCACGCCAGGATGTTTCAACTCACGTTCTCTGTTTGCACACATGACAGTGAGTGACTTACATGAATAAAGAACAAATCAGACTGTTTCAGCGTATGTGCAATTCTTTACTTAAACATTAGATTTTGGCGCCTAATTGCGTCGACTGACTCATTTTTATATAACATTTTCAAAACTTGTCCATTAAGTCGCCCAGAGTGCAGTTTTTTTTGTATTTGTCCGTGTATAATCTACAGTACGTGAGGGTGAAGTCTTGACAAGAGTAGAGCAAAACACTGTGGTCTTTTATACACTGCAAACATGACTAATTATGTATTACCAAGGCCCCTACACTATTGTGGGGTACTCTTTTGCAGAGCCAAGCTCCCATATATATATAAAAATTGATATTTACTCTTTTTTCACTAAACATATTGGTGAAGTTTATTCCCACAATTATATTGGCAACACATACTAATATCCATTCTAAAATTGTACGGTCAATATGCTGCGTGAGCAGCTTTCCTTATTTGAGAAGCCCATGGACACTGGTGTAACAAAGTTAAGTAATTTACGAAACAAATAAACGATTTTAGCATTGAAGCCCGCGGAATTATGCACATCCACTGTTTAGTCTTGAGTGGCCTTATATATGTTTAATAGATGACTTTTCCCTCACGAAATCACCGTGGCCCCAAGAACTTCCCGTCTCAGTTGGTTTGCGGAAGCAACAGGACGCGCGTACTGGTGGGTTCCGTCTAGACTTTGTCCGGTCTAAATCTGCTCGAGGGCTCCGTGTCATGAGTGGATCGTGCTTCAGTTTTCATGTAATAGGCTTGAATCGTGGATAATCCTTTGTTGGACTGATGCTCATTTATCTTTTATGTATCCCATCCCAATATCGCCCTACGTTTGATCATATACAGCCATGATCGCCATGCGTTACATGGGCACAGGAGAGCTTCATTGGCCTACATTTACACACAGGGTTTTCGAACTATAATCCAATAACCAACCAAACACACGCTCATTACAAGTTCTTGGACATACATTTTAAATGGAATGATACAGAGTCACAGTTATAGGACCATTTGCGAATAGTGTCACCGTAGCATAGGCCTATGTACATGTACGTGAAACTGTATTATGGTCGTTGGGAGGGCGGGGAGGTGGGGAGACACCCCACAGTTCAGAATTTGTAGCCTTCACGGAGGATACAGAACAGGTCTACGCAACAGCACCAGGGAAAACGTCTGGAAGGGGGCCGGATTGTCTTGGGTAGGTGGTGCTGAGAATCTTTGAAGAGCCTTTGTTGTGGAGGAAATCAGAATCTGACGGGACTCCCGCGGCTGAAATTTCGGGCTTCTAGTTGTAGTATTCCCATCTCTCTCTCTCTCTCTCTCTCTCTCTCTCTCTCTCTCTCTCGCTAAGAGACGGTCAGAGATACATATTTTGTGAATCTGCCAGCTTCCTCATTTAAAGATTTATAACCACTGCATTATATTATTGGTGCTAGCATCACCAATATCGCAGGATGTGGCGACCCAGGTATATTTAACATGGCATGGAGTGGGTGACCCAAGCACTCCAATCTGTACCATCGCCAAAAGGTACAGAATAACGACCCCGAGGGTGCGGCAAGTGAAGATCTAGAACTGTAACCACCCAACATCAAAGAGATATTATCTCCTTGCTTATATAAATATAGGCCCATGAGGCTCTCCTGAAGAAAGCTCGGTGTCAGACCAGAGCCAAGCAAATAATACTCGGGGGTTTACCCAAGAAATACAAATAGACTCTAGCGTCAGAAGCAGGCATTTCAAGTTTTTTAAAGAGTTTTATTGTCAAACAAAACATGGAACATGCAGACATGAGTCATAAAAAAAACAACCTGAAGACAAATACAGGGTCGGCAAACAAACAGATAAATACACATGTACATATAAAACATGATGACGCCACCAGATATAGAAAATAATAAATAAATACATAAATAAATAAATAAACAAACAAACAAAACAAACAAACAAACAAACAAATAAAATAAATAAAAGTACATCCCCTGAAGGAAACACAACGAACAAACACACAAACAAACAAACAAATAAAATAAATAAAAGTACATCCCCTGAAGGAAACACAACGAACCCAAGCCAGACACTACCAACTTCCATGATCTAATTTGGGTACTCAACACGTCAAACATAGGAAGTACAGCCACGGGTGAACAGCCTTGCAAAGACTGTGGTGTATACAAATGTCATGAGCCAACGTTAAGCGGAACCCCCTCCTCCTCGGGGGCTGGGACAACCGCTGGGCCTAGTCATTAATACTGAGCCCTCGAGTCACCCTCTGACTCTGATCATGCGGTGCATTTTGATCATCATGCTGAAAACGACTGACGACTCGACCTCAGTTTCTGTCATACCAAGTGATGATGTAAAGGTATTTCACAACATATATTATGTCTCAGCGTGACAAGTTTTGCGGCACGCTTCAACATCATGGGCGGCTTTCTAGCACCACCTCAAATGGATGACCGCCACAACAGATGTAGGCCTACTCCTTGACCATTCTTTGTTAGTCTTGCTGTATTAAAGCTTATTAGTTTTATGGTTTTAACTTCGAGAGTCATTAAATCATCGTTCCAATATAGTTTGGGAACAGTAAGGCCATACCTTGCATAATGCCAGAGCAGGTAACGTGCTGATGTAACATACACTTCAATTTGTGATAACTACAAATTGGTTAAACTTGAACAATTGGTATGCACTACTGTTATGCATTGCCAAGTGTTAGTACGGCAAATGCATATATTTGTTTTGAGAACAAACATACAATCCTTTCATCATTTACGACGAAGGACAGCAAGGTGAAAGGATCAGACAAATATACGACAAATTGCATAATTCCATGCCAACTTGTCATAAGAGGTAGAAAAGCGTTTCGCCTGAAGTGGACCTTGCTGAGATTAAGCAAGATTGCATACTGAAGAGTGCCATTCCCTACGACCCCAGCTCACTGCTTAAAACTTTGTCCAAGTCCTGAAACGGGCTGTGCTTTGTGCGCTTTCTTTGGCATATAACATCAGGGTACCAATATCAGCTTTCATATAACTTAACATAATGCGGAAAACGGATTACTGTGGTCTACAGCGTAGACTGCTGTAGTGAGCTCTATTAAGTCAGTCGCAAGCTTTATATCAATTGCCGTCATGGTCAGAGTCGATGGTTACAAATAACGCGCTGGGCTAAAAACAGTTACTGCATTTAGTATTTCATCAGAAGTGTGGCTGACATTGCCACACGATTCACCCGTGAATTTGTTTCCAGCAAGAGCAGTTTCCCGGACGGAACTCAGCCGCATGGTATTGCTGCGAACGTCTCGCGTTTTGTGTCGACTGTTCATGGTTAAACTGTTGTGGCCATTGATGGACATTTCACTTTCATTCGGCGGTTTCTTCAATTATTGATGTTCTGTAACGTGAGCAGACACCTGAGAACAGGCATCAGGAGACGATATTTGATTGTGAAAGCTTAACTTATGATCGTTGATGGCTCCTGAAGATTAGGGGAGCAGTACCCCGACAATACTAGTAGGCTGAGACACCGTGAGAATATTTGTCATCTGTCTATACGCCCGCTTTTTCACAACTCACATGCGTCTTGTGATATCTCGGTTAATGAGTCCAAGGCTGTCCTTCTTGGAAGTTTCTTTACTTCAAAAGAACCGCCATTGGATACAAAGTTGCAAAGTACAGAAACTGCAATATTTTTCAAGCAAGGATAACAGATGGCAGAATGGCCGTGAACAAATGTATTTATTATTAAAGCTCGTTCGGCACATTTACTTGACCAGCAACCTGACGCTCAGAGTATTTGGGGCTCTTCAAGACTGTGGACTCGAAACAAACTGACATTTCTCACTAAGCGTTGACATTTTGAAACTAGTATCTGCCAACTGTGAAGCCAGCCAAAAATTTATTGTTTCCAGCCATATTCGCCCTACATAAAACACTTCCTGTGTTTACGACAACTACTTGACCAAGATGAAATGTGAGTGAATTTATTTATTTAGCCAGGGCTCTAACTGTTCGACTATTTACAAGGTGCGTGGCACATGTTGTAATGTTTACAATTAGAGTTAACGGTTTCTTGCTCATTCAGTGTGACAATATGGGATTTATTTTTGCTACTATGTTCCCTAGTAGGTATTTTATCGGTGCGAACATACAAACACAATTTCCAGATTAAGAAAATCGTTTCATCTACTTTGCGCTGAAGTGTCAGTTTCATTGTATACATATTCCGAGAGTACTTACTCTTCACACACCCACCCACCCACCCACACCCACACCCACCCACACCCACACACACACACACACACACACACACACACACATATATATATATATAGGCCGGCACGGGTCATTGTTTTTTTGTTTGTTTTTTTTTTTTTTTTGCCACTGTTGGTGGTGGTGGGAGATGTAAATACCACTCGAGTGTCTCCGGTTAGCGTAATATTTACGCGTTAATTTGTCATTATACAAAACTTCAAGCCACTTTTCCCAAATATATGCGTCATCTTAATGGATTTGCAAATAACTCTGTTACTGACGACATGAATTAGTTTTATGTAGTCATTCTGATGGCGTTTGAGTCTGTACCAGACCCCTCTCAAAATCAAATAAAAGAATAATGAAAAATAAATGAAATGAAAAACATCACACTTGAATTTTTATCAAAACGGTGCGGAAAAAGCTATAGCATCGTACTGACAACGTTGTGAGATCAGGACTTCTTCAAATGTATTCCAAATAACCAGATAGTAGGACATTCCCAGACCCTAAGTAAAATTGTGCCTTTTACAAAAAACCAGATATCACATAATTTAAAGTCTGCCAAAATGCATGTTAAACAACCTTGCTTTATGAACTGCGAATCTATGCAAGAGTGTAAACTGGAAGGCTTGGCTTTTACTTTCCAAGAGTAAATTTTAAAAACATAGGAAATATTTTCGACCAATCACCTTCAGGTATATTAAACATGAGTATCCAAGTTTTCAGGCAAGTAGAAATTCAGCCATTCCAAAATTAGTTTCCGAAATATTGCTGTCCGAGAAAGGATAGTTAACTACTCCAAAGTTAAACTCATGTATTTTTTGATAGACTTTAATACAAAACCTACCACTAATGACCTGAATATCCAAGACCAGAAACACACCTCGGAAACCATCTGAATTGTTACCCTGCAAAGGGATATCTTTTGGTTAAATTTATTTAGCAATTTCACTGAAATTTTTTACATTTACACAAGCAGTGTCATAAGTATATCTTGCGTTGTTTGATAATTTTGTAGCCATTTGAAGGTCCTTTTTCATCAATGTACCCATATACTTAAAATTAAGCCAGGTTAAATATAAATCTGTCATTAACGGGGAGCAGTTACTACCCATTGGAATGCCTTTTATTTGTTTGAAAAAAACAATGGTCCGCATTGAACAAAAGTATTATCTAAAAGAAATTTTATAGCATCCATCAAAGTTTCAACAGTGCAAGATTTCACGTTATTTTTTTAATATTTAATGTGTGACCAATTTACTTTCTTTGTACACGAATTGATATATTTGTATGGTTTACCATTATGTTTAAACGTTTTGCTTATTAATTCTGAAAGAGAGATTTTGACTTTACCTATGTGTAGATTTGTGTGCAGTGTAGAAAAATAAAAACATTTGATATTTTTTGCTTTCACATCTTTGATTATAGATACAAAGTCGGGAGGACCGCTCATACTCCAAGAACAATTTATTTCAGTTTCTAGAAACTGCATTACAGTATTAACGAAAATGATTCCTAATTGCAGTTTTGTTGTTGTTCATTTTGAAGCCCCAGCTGTGAATCTAGATTTAAAAGGGATTTTATGTAAAAGAAGCATGGGTTCTACTTACCAGACCCACTTAAATCAATTAGTGTTGCTACAGAAAAAAACTATTAGAATTATTACACACTCACCGTGGTTAGCTCATACCTCTGATCTTTTTAAATCAACAAAAATATTACCTATTTCAAAGATCTTCTTTCTAAATGTTTGTCTATTGGTGTTCATGGAAT
Source organism: Hermodice carunculata (assembly GCA_964020975.1). NCBI lineage: Eukaryota > Metazoa > Annelida > Polychaeta > Eunicida > Amphinomidae > Hermodice > Hermodice carunculata. The sequence continues at coordinate 4,324,121 of OZ026614.1, read as the reverse complement.
TATGTGGAAACACAGAAATTACTTTCAATTTCAACTTTAGACATCAAACTCATAACTATAATACAAGAAGGAAAAATAGTCTATCTACTTCTGCTCATAAGACTAATTATTATTGTCGCAGTATCCAACACACAGGTGCTCAGTTTTTCAATCATATTCCATGTCAGTTGAAAAATACAATGTCTAGATATTGCTTCAAACAGAAATTAAAACTGTGGTTGAATAACGAAGATGTTGATGTGTACAGACTCGTGTTACCTCGCCGATAAAAATGTTAGTCTCCATGTTTGTGTCATAAGAACAGCCTATATCTTTATGTCGTAACATTTATTTGACCTTTGACTTTATTCTGAGATTTGTTTGTTAATAACTATTTCCTGTGAGATATTTTGTTGGTATATGTACCACATATTGTACTAACCTGTGTAAGGTAGCCATACAAGGTTTCACCTTCCGGTCACCTTTTCCCTAACTATTTTGTGATACTCTATTGTGTATTATATTTGGAATAAAGACTCATTCATTCATTAATTTGGGTATCCAGAACAAAAGTGGAATAGTGAGTCTTATTCAGAAATTCTAACATTAAAATTCCTTTTCATCTCATCTTTATGTGTATCTATCAAATTATCAATAGACAGTTTGTGTAATTTACATACGTCATTACCTCTATGACTTCTCCAGTTTTGTCTACAAAATCCAATTTTTAATTTTAATTTTCGTGATGGGGCTTCGATTTTGTAATGTGATCTTACAATTTTTGTGAATCGTGGTTAATCCGTCCACAAAAACGATAAGTATTACAATTTCGTGCACGAACTCAACGATCTTGCACTTGGCACTCCATAAAGGTGTACATGCGAACAGCCTGGCTTCCCAGGGTCCATAGTTAAATACACAAGAAAGCGATGACCGCCGTGCGGGGACCCAGCTGAGATGGTTTTATGTAATCTTTTCGCAACAAATCAATGCACAGTGAAGTGTAAGGAGGAACATTGCAATATTCCTATTTTGGGGATCTAAAAGTAGCAAAATGTGTCTTCGTGTGTGTGTATGAATGAAAGAATGGGATGTTTAAGGGGCTTTCTATTGTAATACAGCCGTTTTCAGGTGTGCCGTTTGATGGCAAAAAGCCGTGCTGGTCTTGGTTACTTCTTCCAGATACTGCTTTTGAAAATTTTAGCGTTTGCTATTTAAAAGTTCAGTTTCTTCTTTGAAATTATATTGTTTATTTTAGAAATATAATGTATGGCAGCAGGTGATTCCATTTGCCTTTCCACAAAATACGGACGTTAAGGTTTTCTTTCTTTTTTTTCAGAGAAGATACATTTTCTGCTCTCAATATCATAGAAATTACAGCAACAAGTCGTATCTGCATATATAATTACGGTTTTCTGTCATGAAAACCCATTCTGGTCCCAAACAAAGAGGTTCACTCGTACTGGGCAGCATCCGTATTAGATCAGCAATGGAATCACTATATGAAATGATGTGAACTGGGGCAGTGTAGAATTTATAAGATCACGTGCATTGATGCCAGAAAATAGTATCTGCAATCCTGTTGCTGGCAGAAAACCGTATCTTCATTTGTGTTGATGGCTATATCGGCACTAAGGCTTTTCTACCATCAAAGTCAGGTACCATGTCCATAGTTACGGATTTCTGCTGTCAACATTAAGTGAAGCGAGGAAAAAAGAAAGAAGGGGGAAAAAAGAAGTTATGGCTTTCAGCCACATCTGCAAATGGGTAAAATACACATATTGGGGCTTCAATCTTTTTGAGGAAAGGAATTGTACTTTTTGAATGTGTTTTATGTGGAAAAATATAAATTTCTCCAAATTAAACAGTTACGACTTTTTGCTCAAACGGCAGAGGTTCCCAGTCCCATGGACTTTTGTTTCACATTGATAATCCTGCTTACTTCATAATTTACTGAATTCTGCTGGATAGTTCTGGCGCTTTCGCCCAGAAATTATACAAGTATTGAAAGGTTTTTCTTCTACGATACATTAAGGTGTCTTATAAAAAGTGACGAATTGGTTATACAGCTCACCACATCAAGCCTACAAGACTGTTATGGTGCCAACCTTCAGCTAGTACGTAGTGGAATTCAACGAAGAATGACAACGATGAGATGTTGAGTTTCTCGTGAGAAATAAATCACAGGGTGTTCCAAACCGTCGATACTATCCTGTATTAACACACCACCTGCTGTCACATCACTTGCTAAATCAGCTTGCTTTGCAGGCTCCAAATGACTGATCTTGCTATCAACATTTTGTAATATGCCACATTTCTGCATACACTGGAAGTAGAACTGAAGACTTCATTTGAGAATGGATAATTTTGATCACCCCCATTATCGTTTCCATCACTATTCGAAATGGTGGCATTGACAATCCTTAGTGCTGTTTCTCTTTTATGTTATTTTTTTAACCAGTTGGTGTGATAAAGCCAGTTAACTTTTCTTCTATCAGTGTAGATATTATATGGTCTACATTGTTCAACTTTCTTTCAACCAGGTAAGGGCCACTGAATTTTGCCTGAATTGAATGCCCTTGCATAGGCAAACGTACCGATACCTTGTCTCCTGGCTTAAAACTTCTTTACCTTACTTTCTTATCAAACCATGTTTTCACCCTGTGTATAAATCAGAGTTGACTGTGCCACCTCACAAGCGTTTTCTCAACTTTTCTTTGAATTTGGACACACTCCCAAGAGAGGTTCATCTTGCAAATGACAAAATGTACATAGAGCAACAATACGATAACTTCCACCTTGACCCCCATCTTTAACGCCCCCCACCAAAAAATATGACCTTATTCACCAGAGTGTTTACGAAGTACAGATGGCAGTTGCTAGACAAGAAAACAGAGTTGCAATGTATGGGCCGCATTAAAAACAAAAACATTTGATCGCCAAAGCAACAGAGCCAGCGCCTCTACTAATCATATTCTAGGGATTATATTTCATACTAATTAATTGGACAAAGTCGTTTTATATGAAAATAAAACTTGAACTTCCTTTATGTAATTATGGAAATTTGCAATTGTTTCCTACAGGCATTTCATTGGTGACACCAATAGCGTGACGACGTGGAAAACGAAACAGCTTTAATATTTTTCGCCGATGATGACAGTCGAGTGGAAGTCCAATTCTTATACTTTCAACATTCATTAATTTGAATCTGCTACTAACAACGATCGATCAATCATTTTAAAGTTGTCATAAAATACAAGGAATTATATCCCAGTGACTAATTGATTGATGAACTTTTCTTGTCAATTTGCCTTTTGTAGTAATATCAATGCTGTATAAAATTCACTCAATCCATTGACATTCCATGAGCATGAAACAAAGAATGTTGTTTTTTAATTTATCTAATATTTAGGATTTTTGCTGTTGGATACACACGAACACGTATAAAGGAGTGAGACTGACAAAAAAAAAAGAGGAGAAGAAGAAGAAAAAAGAAACTGGAGAACTGACCTGCTGTAACAGAATGATATCAGGCACAGGCATCAACTAATGTAATTAATATAGAAATACATAGATGGAAACGAAACAGTGTCCTTTGCGGATAAAAGTCCATAAAGGTATATATTTTATGACCACGGACCGGATGGGTATAAGAGAAAATCATTAGAAGAAAACGAGCGTGCTTAATGTAGGTCAAAGTAACGGTTGATTGCGTCTTAATCCATCACAGTGACGGACCGACTTACCCCATGACACCCATCTCCCTCACTCTGCACAGTGCTTCCAGTTCCCTTGTCACATTTTACGTGGCGGGAACAAAGGATGATCAACGTGTCGCCCCATATTGCTGCCTCATATCGCCAATTATTGGCCTTCTGGGGCCGGGTCCCCGAGTGACTTTGATTAATTATAGGTATAAATGACTAGGTTTCACACATATATTGAGTAGTTGTTTGTTCATTGCTTTGTGAATGCAGGAAAAACATGACCAGGTAATGGCATGAAGCAGATTTATGTGTCGCAGACTCAGGCATTGGTGCAAAAACCTGTGATAATCAGACAAAATGTCATGCACCAGGTCCCAGACGTCCGCAAAGGTTCGTTAAGAATACTCCTTATATAGATTGAATATCACGCACGGCTACAACCCTATAACCTCAATTTGATTACCAGTATGCTCTGATGACGTACCTGGGGAGGTACAAACACAAGGTGTGTGGATCTAATGGGACTTAAGCACTGTCGTATTCTACAGTTGTGGTACCCATTCGAGTATTTTCCGTCTTGAACTTTGTTCTACTTCCTTTGTATTGCTGCAACTGTAAAGATGCCAGCAGGAACTGATACTTTAGGTTTGAATTTTGTCGTTTGGAAGGTGTGAATGTGCAGCTCCCTAACTTTCATTCCCTAACGATCATTCAAGCTTAGCTTTTATGCCCTCTGATGCAGTATTACGGACAAAATAAAAATTTTTTATTATTTTTTTTTTTGACAAAAAGACCTGAAAAAAAAAAACAAACATTATGATGGGTTGCCGAATTCAAATTACACGAAGCAAGATGCTCTAAGTTTTTTTCGAAGCACTGCAGGCTCTTCCTAGATTTTGCAATATCTTGTATTACTTACAAGGTATATTGCAAAAAATTCTTGCACGAACTTCGCAAAATGTGTGTAGGAAGGCTGTTACATTAGTATGCCGATACCAAGCAATAATCGTCACTACCTTATAGCTTAGCGATATATCACTCCGGGATATCACTACAGGCAAGATGTGTTGATTTGTGACGGCGGGTTGCAACCGTCCTGCATATTCATGAAATAAGTTGGACCATTGCCATGTGTGTCCAGGGAGTCCGCCGCCATGTATGTCCGAGGAGTCCACGCCCCCATTTATGTCCAAGGAGTCTACCGCCGTGTATGTTCAGAGAGTCCTCGGCTGTGTTGAGCGCAACTGGTGTGATGCCTAAACAGAAACATTCCACGTTTCCTGTACAGACGCAGCTACAAAGTTATGGGGCTCTCCGTCGCTCTAGGTGTCGGTCCAAACAGGCTATAATTTTTACTAAAATCCACTATTTCCTTCCTTGCCAATTGTTACAAAAGATGCTACATTCATACGTATTAAATGACCTTACATTCCAAGACGGGCAGGCCTACACTGGCACAGACCAATAAAGGGCGCCAGCCATCCTCAGCACACTATTGCGGGCAGAGCACGCCTAGAAAAGATGTTAACTCACTTATAACACAGAAGAGTAAAAAGGATATTTAAAAGTGTTAAGAAGTGTTTTCTTTAAAGTAGGTAATTTGAAAAATACCAAGACATGTTTACCTGAAAGGAAAAACAGTGACAGGTAGAGTTACTTTGTATGCTTTGTAGACTACTTAGTTCAGTTTAAAGCTGTCAAATTTATGATATCTGTCAAACTGAATACTTGAGTAATAAAATTATTAGCGTTTTAGCTGAACATTAGGAAAAGGTACGATTGAGTGTGTTTGTAAAAAGGAACGCTACAGTTTGTAAAGTTCATTCACATTAATCATATATGTTGTCCCATTTTCGCAGATGTCATAAAAGATCTATACCTACGGTTTGCACAATTGCACATAAATATTGTAAGCGTACAGCTTTTATAAGCACATGTGCCAGAACCATGGTTTTCAACTGCGCTGAACAAATCGAGTTGTTTGTAACATAAGGCGGTCACGGAGGGTAAATACGCTTGGCACAGTGTTCACAGACTACACAGTAGCACCGTGTTTACCATCGTTATCACTTGCTACCTTCTAGCCGAGGTGGGCATAATTTTAATCCGAAAAGTAAATCTAATATTGGCTAATGTATAGACAATTGCATAGCTATTTAAGATATCAAACAGATAAATAGTCGTACGTTTTGCTAATATTGCGTATAAGTGTTTAGAGTTTTCACGCGAAGAGCACAGAAATCGCCGCGTACCTAAGTTATTCTGTCATATTATCAGTGGCGTGTACCAATGCTGTATCCCAGGTCAAGGAAGGTCATATAATAAACCGGTCAAGACGTGGTTTGCTATGATTTGAACTGATAAGTATTACGAATTCCAAATACATATATGTAAAGGTGGACCCGTGTACATGTAAAGGTTGACTCATGTATGCGTAAAAGTGGACCCATCAGTCAATGGTCTGCATTTAAGTGCCTCCATGTGACAAATGGTTCACATTAAAACGTACAGTGAATCACATGCAAATGTGCAACATCTATACATATATATTCAAGCATATTCATTTACGGGGACGTCAAACTTAAAATTAAGAATTATGTAGGTTCAACGTTTAAAGCCAACAAAGTTAAAATATAAGCCGGTAATAACACGCAACGAGTGATCTGTGTACGGCTATATAAACTGAGCAAAGTGTTCCCCTAAGCAAATATTACCACATGGCAGCTTTTGTGTTGGTAAATATCATCGTAACCATACTGGACGCACCATGGAACTAACCCAGCTTCATCGGTGTCTCGTTGTAGAAGGTAGATTTCCTAATACATTGCAATTAACTATAAATTATTGCTTGTACATTCCAGTTAAACAAAACGAATTAAACTAAGTCGGCGCTAAGAGGTCCTTTCAGTCGCTTGAATTACGCACATATTAAAGACAGAGGGAGGTAAGGTGTCCGTCTGAAAGTTTCCAACTACTACTCCTATTCCTAGTACTATACAACAACAACAACAACAACTACTACTACTACTACTACTACAACTACTACTACCACCACCACTACTACTACTACTACCACTACTACTACCACCGCTACTACTACTACTACTACTACTACTACTACTACTACTACTACTCCCACTACCAGTAAAAGGAGTAATACTAATCGCAGTTTTTACTTCTTATTTTTCTTGAGGTAATTATTTTAATAACTGTCCATGCTAACTACCTGGGGGATCATACAATGATAAATTGTAGACAAGTTATAATCAGTATGATAAATCGTTTGGGCCATGCCTTTCCCCCGTACCACTCATGTTCTCTGTTGTCAAAAGATTTGGTTTGTGTCATAACTTATATCCTTGCTTATTGTTAACAGCTTTGATGGTCCACGGGATACGACATTCACAACGAAGGCAACATCTCTGATGAAACACGCAAAACATGTTAACACACTTGCAAATAATTTTCGATTTTTTTCTCTTTAAGTGTATTTAATACGAAGCAGCCACATCTGTTTCAGAAATATGATGACCTGCAAAAAAGATAAAAACCCTGACCTTTGAAAAGCATTAACCGTGGTGTTGACCAATCGGTCAATGGTTTCAGCAAGGTTTGGTGACAGAAGACAGAGGTTGCGGTGCTGGCGAAACATGTTATGATATTTGAATGATTTAGACACAAATTGGGCCAAGCAATTCAGGATTTGATTCATAAAAAGTTACAGACTTTGTGGGGGAAATATTAGCGGTGAAGCATGGAACGTTTGGTAGCATCAATGACTGCATGTTGTCGGCAATTATTTTAGCTGTTTAGCGTCGGTGGCTGCCATATTGAATTTGGTCAGCAATTCATTATTATACATTGTAAACACAAATTATGAGGATGGCAGGTCATGGTTTGTTGAGGAGGCTGCAGAGTTTGAGGAGGGCAGGAGTTGAAGGGCAGGTCAGGAGAATAGGGGAGGGGGTTCCTGGGATAGGAGCAGCCGGTAGAGGGAGGTGGGGCCAGGAGAGGGAGAGGGGAGGGGGCAGGCAGGAGTAGTGATCAAGGGGAGAAGAGTGGGGAGGAGGGAAATTGGGATAGGTACATGCATTTAGAGTCAGAGGTCTCTCTTGTACTCTACATGAGGATAGGTAGGGTAGCGTTGGGTACAACTACATTAGGTGCAGGTGGGAAAAGAAGCTGGGGGGTTCAGGTAGTAGCCCTCAAAGCAGAACTATAGGAGACTTGGGACAGGATGAGGGCTGTGGCGGATGGGAGCAGAGGGCAGAATGTGATAGAAAAGGGAGGGGGGATAGTGGGGAGAATGGGAGTCAGCTTTCTGATCTGATGATCAGGTGAAAGGGTAAGGACAATGACAGTGCTGGGGAGGTACAAGGGGTTGTTAGATTAGGTTGGGTTAGGTGGGCGGGGCTAAAGTCTGAGCCATTATGAGGGGGTCCAACCTGGGTTTAATATGAGTGAGTGGGAGTCCAGTAGTATCTGTGCAATCAACATGTAGCAAGGCAGAGGGCTTTGTCTTTAGGGGTGTATGGTAGGGCTTTGCCGGCAGGAGGGAGATGAAATTGCAAACACTGATTGATAAAAAAAAAAATTCCCCCCCATAGTGACAACAAAGGAAACTACTTTATCTTCAGGATAAAGTCAAAGTTGCAGCAAGCACACCCGGGGCTAATTACTCGTTTTATCAGATAAATTGGCATAAACAAACATTTAGGGATATATCTAAGATTATACCCAACCCTGGATTTTTCCTCAAATCCTGGGTTGTGCCCAGTCAGTGTTTTAAGGTGCAAGGTCTGAAGCCGGCACCTTTGCATAACCTTTTATCACTTTTTCGTATTTTTGGATAATCTGATACTTCAAGTACATGCTCCCAAAAACTCAGATGTGTGAAGATATATGAGATAATTGATCTATAAACTTTTCTTTACAATGAAAAGTTTAAATAGTGCCGGGTACGTGGCTTTTGTATGCATGGGCATGATAATGTGGCATCACATTGTTTGCACAGTCATTAGTCCATGACCGCTGAAAACCAATTGAGCTATTGACAAGGGTCACTCACAAGAAACCATATAAAATTCCTCATGGTTAAGTCAGATGTATAGTCAGTGGTTGCAATGCCAGGGAAATTACATATCCTAACCAGAGACCAAGAAGGCCCAAATTGGGAAGCCCATGTTTTTTATAACAGAACCACGGCACAGGAGCGGCATGCCAGACTATTATATACAGGTGTTACTTATGTTTGGGGTTGCTTTGAAGCTCATGATGACTTTTATCTTCTTTATGCTGACTGATAAAAAGGAATATCCATGTGCATGGCCATCATTTGGTTTTAATATCTTGCTATTTTCCTGAGGATTTCTTCCGTGGACTGATGCGTGAGCATGCATGTAACTTAAACAATTTTCTTTTGTACATGCCGCTGAATCTCTGCTTGTATTGGTATTTATATCAGAAATACCAAAAAGAGAGTGTTACAAAGTAATGCTATTGGTGCAAATATATTGACATTCAGGTTGATTGAGCGTGAACGGCTATAAAATTATATGGTTGCTTCAAACGAAATAGGTCACATTTATATATGTATGGTCTTGAACACACAGGAACAAATAAGGAATGACGGCACTACTGAGCCTAACCACTGAGTAATTAATTTTAAGATCAGTCGGCATGGATCTGAGAGATTGTTTTCATGCATAAAATGGACCAATCATGCAACTCTTTGGATAGAAAGTAATTTTTTAAATAATTTTTTGTGAGTGTGGAGGTAATTGGCACCTTTCAAAACATTTATGTTTTAGCTGAGTTTACATAAATAAATAAATAAATAAATAAACAAACAAACAAACAAACAAACAAACAAACAAACAAACAAACAAACAAATAAATGTATTGGTGGATTTTCGTCTAGAACCGCTTCCTGGTAGTCATTACCCTATTCCTTAGTCTGAACTCTCGATACTCCATAAGCTAACCTCTCACTACCAAACCTGTATATACACGCAATTACTATTGTCATGTTCTTCTGTAGCATTTTGACATAGGCTGTATTTGCCCAAGTAAATTAAAGAGTCTTCAGCGAGTGACTACCAGAACATGTTTTGGAGCCTGTACCCGTACATGTCTCTGAGTAGCGGCTCTTGTCTAGGCTAAATATTCAGCAAACACAACCTTTCAGGGGTAAGTCAAATTGTTCTTATCTGAACCTGCACTATGAAAATTTGGTAATTATGGTGTGTTTGACAGGTATTCTTCTTTGATATGAAGCTCTGCATTTACAAGCAAAACTTGACATATTTAGCTAATTCATCAATTGCCACATTCATATTTGTTCATTATTATGTGGGTTGTCTTTGCTGAATATTTAGCTTAGGCAAGGAGCCGCTACTCAGAGAGACACGTACGGGTAAAAGGCTCCGAAACATGTTGAGTAGTTACCCGCTGAAGACCCTTTAATTTATTTGGGCTGATACAGCCTATGTCAAAATTTTACAGAGGAACGTGTGCAATATAGACAATAGTAATTCCATATATATACAGGTTAGACAGGGACAGGTTAGCTTATGGAGAGTAAAGAGTTCGAACTGCGGAATAGGATATTGACTACTAGGAAGTGGTTCTGGGCAAAAAGACACAAATATTACCCACATAAAATGAATATATACCAATATGTCATATAATGAATTAGCGAAATAAGTGCAGTTTTAATCATAAATGCAGAGCTTCAATATGAATACAGGATAAACATAATTACTAAGTAACATAGAACAAGTTCAGAGAAGAAAAATTTGACTAACCGCTGCACTAGTATGTACTCTCTCTGGCTGGATAGGACACATTTGTCTAACCACCTGCCTGTGTATAACTGAGGTAGAAACAAACTGGGGCCATATATTCAATCACAGTGATTACCAAATGAACAGTTACAACCAGATACCTGTATAAACCCGGGGGATTCCTAACAAGTACTGTAACAATAGACATCTTGTACCAGAGATGTAAAAACAAACTCCATTATGACATCTACTCGTACGAAACTCTACAGGAAACCGAGTTCTATTCAGTTATCAACTCCTAGTTTATGTGTCAAAAGAATGAATCAATTTTGTTATCCTTGAGTGATTACTGTCAATTTCTGGATAAGTGCTTGAGATTAATCAATGACTGACTGAATGAGTTAATGAATAAATAAATGAATGAGTAAATAAATAAACAAACGAACAAACAAACAAACATACAGATATATAAATAAATAGATAAATACAAACGTGTGTGTGCAACAACTTTGGCTGGCAAATGCCATTGATTCAAAAGCTTATTTATATGTGGCTCCGTCATTGTTTTCATACTCTGATTTCACTTGGAAACCCATAAACTACTGTCTGCCTGTAGAAAACAATTTATAATCAGTAACTAGTTCATGTGTAAATTGAATCATTTGAGATAATATGTTTGTCTTATGTGTTGCTTAAATTGGGTGCCTATTGATTAATAACAAAGCATGTATTACATCTGAATTTTTTTTTTAACTTTGGAGATTGTTATATATATATATATATATATATATATATATATATATATATATATATATATATATAAACTAAGAGATCTTATCCACGTAATCGGTTGATACTGAGCCGCTGAGCACATTGCCTCCGATTCGGCCATTAGTGTGAAATCATCCCTATAGTTGTAGCAAATCCTCTAGCTCCCATGATACATGATACTGCATCACTGAGGCAACTAGATTGGCTATAAAGTTATCCTGCATATATGTTATATTGTCTTTGAACGACTATGGTAGGCCAAGTTATGGACGGTCGTTCGGATGAAGTAGCATTGAATTATGTGCGGAATGAATATGAACATTCCACCTGTGCATGTTAGGGCTCACAGAAAACACAACATTGTCCATGGTAATGTATGAATAATGCGAAAAATACGTTCTCTGTAAAATTAAGTCAGGAGTGAAATTTGTTTCTTCACATTGGTATTAGAAAAGAAATGTTGATGCTTTGGCAAGTCTGGAATCTCTTTGCTGTCATTGTTGGGTTTGGAATTAATGAATACGGATCATGTTTTTCTGTACTATTTGAAAATTACTTCATTGGCTCTGTTGTGCTGTGGGCTTTGTTCTCCGACTCATAGTTATAGTAGAGGTAGAGTGTGTTTGTAATGTTCCAGATTCATAAATATCATAAAAACGATGTAGGCCTACTTTACTCTTTTGCTGTAAACTTAGGTGACTGACAAGTCGGGAGAACTAAAAGGTGATAGGCCTAACAGGTCTCTTTTTATTTTTGGCAGAAGTAATAAAATTTGTGCTTTTGGTGGTTAGGCCTATACATTTTGCAAATGAACTAGTGTCTGCAGTTAATGATGAATATTTCTAAGGTTGAGAGGACCGGTTTAAAACCACAAGTTGCCTTTTATGGGTGACTGCCTGTCTCAACTCAGGAGTGAAATTTGTTTCTTCACATTGGTATTAGAAAAGAAATGTTGATGCTTTGGCAAGTCTGGAGTCTCTTTGCTGTCATTGTTGGGTTTGGAGTAGTGAATATGGATCATGTTTTTCTGTACTATTTGGTGGTCTGAACAAGGGAAGCTTCCAGTCAGTAATGGGCCGTGTACCCCTACTTGTTTCGAAAATGACCGCCATGTTGTGGGCTCATCTTTGTTAATATGTAGAAACGCTGAGTTTCCAAGGCCGAAAGTCTCCAGAAAGCAACTTTGATAGTTTACCAACAGCTTTGTCTTGTAAACACGAGTGATAGTTTTTACAATCATAATGGGTAATTTCTGCCGGCGGATCTACAGCATGAAAGCTGTTTAAACTCAATCCCAGATAAAATGCACTTCTTGATCTCATTAGCCATTGTAAAAAAGAGCTTGAGCCCATGCACCTGTTTCAAACTGTGATCAAACAATCTGGACAAATTGTGCATCATGCGATATGATGTGTTTATTTATTAGATCTTCAAAATCTTGGCTGAAATAACACGCAATGGATGAAATGAAGCAATCGGCATATCATTGCTGGCAGCATGACTGTTAACTAATTTTTTGCTGAATCTGACGTTTTTGCAATTACTTTGGCATCTTAGGAAGCATCAAATTGCTGATTTGCCTGATCCTTTGATCCTTTGAATTCCCACACAAAGAAATACGTTGTTCAGTGGATCTACATTTGCCACAAGCATGTAATCGCTAGCAATTTTGAAATAGCATGTCTAAAGTTATACAAGTAGCAAACATCTTGTGGCCATTATACAATGTCACTAGTCTTGGCACCTGATCATACCCCTGTGTACAATTGAGGTCGGAGGGTATGGTTGACTGGACCCCGAAGGTTGCATCCATGCCCAGGTGATGAGAAACAGTCTAAGGATCAGCTGCCCACCAATCATAGATCTTGCCCACATCTTTTCTTTTAGTTTTTGCATCCTAATTATACAAAGCGTCCACTACATAATGTTTGAAGAGACATTTTAAAGTCATTAATCTCACATGCAAAACATATCCTGAAGTGTGGCAATCAAGGCTGTATAGATGTTGCAGGACACCCACCATGCCATGAAATTATTAATTGTTTTTTTGATGCCAAGAACATGAGACTCAGGCATCAACTTACGGACTTTGCCTTTGGACTATCCATCGTCATCATCCATGAGGCTTGCCAAATCGGAGAATGTGCAGCTAGGGTTGATGTCATGAAAACCATAGTTTGACATATGTGCAAAATGGGAAACCAGAGTCGTCCGTCATAGAGGCCATGTAGGAATTGCCGAAAGCAACTTTCAAATTTAACATGCATGGCTTTGTTCCTTATTTTTAATATCCATGTCTCTTTGGAAAGCATTCAGTTTAGTTTGCTGCACTTTGATATGCTTTTCAACGAAGCCCGAGTAATCTAGTGAATATCTATCTGGAATGTCCTTTGCGTCATACCCTTCAAAATTCGGTTGTCTTGGATTCATCAGCATACTGGCATTACTCATGAAGCTCATTCTTTTAAATACTTGCAGTACTTTTCACCCATTCTCTTGTGTTTTCTTCATACAGGACCGATGCTGTAAGAGGTAACATGAGAAACTTAGAGCAGAATAGTCCACCTGTTTTATACATGGGACTTTGTTTGGTGGAATAAAGTCTTCACTATCTGCACGGTACACTGCGAATGAAGATGTATGTATGTATGTATGTATGTATGTATGTATGTATGTATGTATGTATGTGTGTGTGTGTATGTATGTATGTATGTATGTATGTACATGTGTATGTATGTATGTATGTATGTTTGTATGTATGTTTGTATGATTGGCTATATTTGGAATTGGTGTCTTTTTGTTTGTTTTTTTTTTTAAATTTAATTTTTTTATTTTGTTTATTAATTAATTTTTTTGATCTGTTCCATTTCTAAAAAAGGAGTTTGGCAAAACCACTTCACCAATTCTATTGGAATTACCTTTTGAAAGGGCTTTACTTTACATAATTTCTTCCACATATGGCACTGTTTTTATCCATTTTTTTGTAGTGGGTGTGATCAACCCTGCACAGTAACATGGATTCATACGTTTGTGAGGGCGGCACCTCTCGCTAGTCTCTGTCAAACATCAAATGCAAACTTGATTAGGTTTACCGAAGCTGAAGACATTGGTCCCCAGATTGCAAGCAATTATGTGAAACGGACTATTCGTTACGTGTTTTAGCGTTATATTTGACTCTTTGGAAAGGTTGGTTTTATGGTCATAAATCTAACAACCAACTTAGCTGTTCCTATAAATTCAAGGAAACCAAAACAGATTGGTACCTCTTAGCTCTGACTCTCTTAAATTACATTAAGATGTCTAGGTTGCCGACTAGGATCCAGTTTATTATACCAACAAAAATAGTGTACTTCTATTTTTGTCATAATGTAATGTTCCGACCTCTTTGGTCTGCTTTAAAACTCCTGAGAGCTGGTAATGATGTCTGAGACATATGCTTCCTGAATTGAATAGATGTATCACATTCTATGGGAATTAAATAGGTATTTTTGACAAGAAGCTTGGATTCTACACACAATTGAAATGACAAGCTTGCTTATAGGAGGATCCTGCTCAAATGAACAACGCAGGGTTTGGCTGGCATCTTCAGGAATGATAAGGCAGGTCAAGATGCAGCTGGCTAGTTTATACGACCATCTGTTTTATGTGACCACATTTGGACCAACCCAAGTCAGGAGACAACGCATAATCATTCTGAGGAGGTATAAAGATGCCGTTTCCAAACATTTAAGTCCCACGGCAGGTGTAGTATTGGGAGTTTAACTTATTCACATGGCACATACAGGTGTCATTTTTATCTGTTGTTATTTCTTCTTTTTGTTTTCTTTCTTTCGTTGTAATTTTTATTTGTTTTTGTTTTTTTGTTTTTGTTTTTGTTTTTTGTTTTTGTTTTTGTTTTTTGTTTATTTTATTCTTTTGTGCTGGTAATCGCATGAAGGTAGTAATTGGGGGATGTACTTTATTTTGTTGAACTTGAACAAACGTTTGAAATTATTTATTGATCTCTGAGAGTACGTTTACAAGGGTAGTATTGGGAAACTGTTCGTCACATCCAGACTAAGCATGGTTGAATTTTACCTTGGGTAGGTCTTTTAAAGTATCATCAAGTACCCACGCTCCAATGAGCTTTGTACATTTATCATCATCGTCGTCATCGTCGTCGTCGTCGTTGTCGTCGTCGTCGTCGTCGTCGTCGTCGTCATCATCATCATCATCATCATCATCAGCATCATCCCTCGGCCAATGTAATTATAGGGGGGTATTGCTAACGCCAGTACCTGTGTGTAAATACGTGTGTTCCTGCATCTGCCCGTGTGTCCCTTAAGCTTGTACTCAATCTCAGAACCAGATTAACTGGGATCAAACAAAAAAAATGTGAGTGGATCAGCCTTTTTAACGTTTATGTCAAGTTCGAAGGACAATGACCGTGACCCAACTTTAAAGTCATCTCAGTCAATTCTATATGAATATCTTGCATGCAATATCAGGAGAACCAGAATTGCTAGGATCATAAAACATTTACAGATAACCACAGTCATAAAATACCTTCTTCAAGTTTGAAGGACAGTGACCTTGACTTAAGTTGAAGGTCACCAGAGGCAGTAACTCTCTCTAATAAATGTCATGCACATTGGATCGTAAGAACTGGATTAAATAGTATTATTAGACTTGTACAGTTAATCGCCCTTCTAAGATACTATCTTACGTTTGAAGGACAATGACCTGATTTTTAGGTCACCAGGGTCAATCCATTTTAAAACAATGCAAGGAATATCAGAAAAACCTGTATGATATGATCACAAAACGTTGACACTTCAATTCCCTTTCAAAAGGTGAGTTCAAGTTTGAAGGCTTTCTTTTGTAGTTTTGAGCAGTGTAAAAGAAAGATGAAAGGGTATGGCTATTCCCTTCTATGGGTAGCGGGGGGGGGTAGGGTTGTAAGGTGTTAGCCGGTATGTTTATTCCCTTCTGTGGGTAGCGGGGGGGGGGTAGGGTTGTAAGGTGTTAGCCGGTATGTTTATTATTATTACTACTACTACTACTACTACTACTACTACTACTACTACTACTACTACTACTACTACTACTACTACTACTACTACTACTACTACTATTATTATTATTATCATTATTATGATTACTGTTGTCATCATCATCATTATTATTATTATTATTAAAATTATTATTATCATTATGATTACTGTTATCTTAATTATTATTACTACTACTACTACTACTACCACTACTACTACTACTACCACTACTACTATTGTTAATATTATTATTATTATCTTTATTATGATAACTGTTGTCGTCATCACTATTATTATTATTATTATTATTATTATTATTACTGTTATCATTATTATTATTATTATTATTACTACTACTACTACCACTACCACTACTACTACTATTATTATTATTATCATTATTATGATTACTGTTGTCATCATCATTATTATTATTATTATTATTATTATTATTGTTATTAAAATTATTATTATCATTATTATGATTACTTCGATTATTATTATTATTATTATTATTATTATTATTATTATTATTATTATTATTATTATTATTATTATTATGGTGGTGGTACATTATCAAAAAAACCTCAAAATTCTTCTTACCCAAAAAACTGCTTGTCCAATGACTTTTATGGTATATAGACACTTTTGGATACCCGTAAACTTTAATTTATTTCACAAATGATACTACAAAATTTTCAATATTTCTAATTTTGGAGAAGGATTAGTAATTTTCGACTTCGCCCAAACCACATTCTTTACTCTCTTCAACTAGTAGATACTGTGCTTGACTCCACCAAACACGCATATCTAGTGGCATTACTGGGGTTTCGAAAATTTTGACAAAATTTCGAAATCATGTCATGAACGATGAGTTCTGATCTACTGACCATAACACTTCAAACATGGTGTGGATATACTCTGACAGGATCATATTTAAACTAGGTCACTAACCTAGATGTCTGGGTCACATATCCATACTCTGTCGACTTAAAGTTATCTTGGCTTGGCTGTGTTCATTTTAATCTAGTCCAAGCTGCAGATGGAACTTGTCTCAGCTCCGGACAGGTTGCGATACAATTCAATTTATCATGCTGAGCTCAGGGCGGGCATCCAGGCTTGAGCAGTAGGGGATACCTTGGAAGCACCTTTAAATCCAGGCTCAATGGGTGACAAGAGTGAAGATGTAAAAAGTGATGTTTGCATTATACAGTAAAATCTCGCCATAATGACACCATCTGTTCTCTTAGAAAAGTGTCATATAAGTGAATCAAAGAAGAAAGAATATGAACTTGTGCCATTCAAAACTTGTGTCATTGCAATGAATATGACGGATATATGGGTGTCATTATAATGAATATGACGGATATATGGGTGTCGTTATAATGAACATGACGGATATATGGGTGTCGTTATAATGAATATGACGGATATATGGGTGTCGTTATAATGAGAGCTCACTGTACTTAACAAACCAGAACCGAGAGATGTTCTTGAGAATTTTCATGAAACTTTCCTAGAGAGGTGCATATGGTATAGTGTGTTCCATTGTACTTCACATTTACCCAGCAAGAGGTTATCGCAGGATTATGCTTACCCTTAAAATTTTGCATTGTAGAGACACTTGCTGCAGAAAATGTACTATTTGGTCGCAAAAAAAGGAGAAATCATGCTGAATAAGTCTAGTCTCCAAATCTTTCCATCAACAGACCACGACAGAATCAATACTGATAATTTTGTCAACCATCCTGCCCATGCTTTGGTTTTTCAATGGAACATAATTAATTATATTTAATGCCCTACATTCAGCAAAATATTTCTTAAAGAATGACAGTAGCCAAAAATGATATATTCAAGCAAAGGCAACTGACATTGACAGTAATCATAGCATGACCGACGCGAGGCGTCTGTCGTAGGATGAACAAGAAACAACACGCTTGGGTACATATGTGACAGTTTGGTAAGATTTGAAGACCTTCCGGGACCAGGCAACGTGCTGTCGATCAACCAGGCTTGATGTACGACTCCGGTAACGGCTTCTTTTGGTAATGGGCGCATTTATCCTCAATAATCGCCTCGAGCCTGCAGCATTGCAAAAGCATGATCAGTATTGGTTGTGTCAAATAAGGTGATGGAGTGTGATTGGTCAGGCCTGTACTAGAATTGTAGAAGGGAATCTTTCGTGCATGCATCACCGTCTCTTGACTGGAAGAGATCAGCACAGCAAGGATGTAGGATGCACCGTGTTGTCAATCTTTGAGGAAAACGATTATGTGTCAAAGCACACCGGGATCCAAGACAAATCTTTCCCACCCAACAAAGCAGATTGCAGGAAGGATTTTGCATATACATATACATATGTATATATATATATATATATATATATATATATATATATATATATATATATATATATATATATATATATATATATATGTATATATATATATATGTATGTATATATATATATATATATATATATATATATATATATATATATATATATATATATATATATATATATTTAACGCCGTTTCTTGTTTTATTCAGTATTGATCAGATGATTAAATATTTGATCAAAAGAATAAATAAATTTATTCGTATGAATAAATATTTCATCAGATGAATAAATATTTAGTCAGAAGACTAAATATATAATCACATGTTCAAAACAATTTGATCACACTAACAAATGTATTTGTTCATCTGATCAAATACAGTATATTTGTTCTTCTGATCAAATTGATTTGATGAGAACAAGCTTATTTAATCAGAAGATCAAATAGATTTGTTCCGATGAACAAATAAAATTAATTTGATCACACGAACAAATACATCTGTTCACATGACTGGGAGAGATAGGGAAAGAACAAAAAGTGCTCACATCCTTCCCAAAAGCAGTGCCTACTGCCAAACTTTAAAAAAAAAGGTGAAAGAAAAAGGCTCATATCCATGACCGCGAAAGGCATAGCAAAAAGGAGTGCCTAACCAAAGAAAGAAACAGGGACAGAGAAAACAATTCTCACATCCATCCCGAAAGCAAGAGCGAAAGATCGTGGAACCACCGTCCAAATTTACATTTAATCCCGCCAAAACACAATCACATTTGAATGATAAACAATACTGGTGCATTGTTCACAGCCGGCGTCACCCGCTTTAATCTCGAAACAAAGCCATAAAATGTCCGTGTTGTAAATGTTCGCGACGTCATTTCGAGAGTGTACCTTTTGTGTGTATTACTGTTTGTTGCGTAGATCAAATAGTGGCGGAATTGATCTGTTCCGAAGTATAAATATTTAATCCGCGGAACAAATCAGACAGGGAGAGTTAGTTTAATTAAGTTGGGGGACATTTGATGATGTGATCAAATCAATTTGATCAGAAGAACAATTCGATTTATTCAGATGAGCAAATAACATATGTTTATTCGTCTGGCCAAATCGATTAATCATCTGAACAAATACATTTTTTTCATGTGATCAAATAAGGGTATATTTGCTCGTCTGATTAAATCCATTTGATTAGAAGAACAAATCGATTTCATCAGAAGATCAAATCAATTTATTCAGAGGAACAAATAGACTGTGTTTAATCACATGAACAAATGCATTTTTTCACCTCATGAAATCGATTTTTCATCGGATCAAATACTGTATAAAACAAGAAAAGGCGTTCCATCATATATATATATATATATATATATATATATATATATATATATATATATATATATATATATATATATATATATATGTATGCATGAAGAATTAAAGTATGTACATTGTATGAATGTCTTTGCTCCTTGCATGTAATTGTTATTGAGGGAGAGTAATATGTGATGCAAGATGTAATTGCATGTAATGGGATTTTGTGCGTTCAGGCCTAAAAATGCAAGTGCAATCTTTACGCAAAATAAACACAATTTCATAGGCGTGATGTGTACACCATTCAAACAGATATGTGGTTCTTACAAGTAAATTGTAGATCTGAACGAGGTGCCTGATCATTCAGCTGGCATTCAGACATAATGTCTTTGACACGAAAGAAGTAAACTGTTTCTGCTGCGAACGAATCGTTCGTGATGATTTGCGCTTAGAGCAAAGCTTGATTTTAATGGGTCATTACTCTATTAATTGCAGTTCGCTTTATATGCTTGGAGGCGTTGCTTGCATGCGAAAGCTAATTTGCTTCGAAGGAAACTTATTGAGCAATTTGAAAAAATAAAATTAAATAATAAAAAACAAAAACGGATCGGAAGACTAGCTTCATGCAATACAAAAACATTGCTATTTGAAAAAAAAGGTTAAGTCAAAGTTTGGAAAGTTTGTAAGACACCGTTCAGTCTAAACTTACTGACCCTTTACCTTGTAATATGAAGGTGTCGTACACACAGTTACATATATATATATATATATATATATATATATATATATATTAACCGAACATAAAATATATATTTTCCACATTTCCTTAATGCTGGTGGATTTCAGTCCCCGAATCTGGCAATAAATGCCGACTCAGCACATATATTGCACAACCGTGTTGATATGGCACTCACACATAACTATCTCCATTTATCCATTCCATGGGTCGAGCGCATGTGTGCATCTCCCATTTCATTTAGGCGACTGGTGCCAAAGGTTACGGGTTCGAGTCGCGCTCGCTCCGAACAAAATGTATATATATATATATATACACACAGAGAGAGAGAGATGTGTATATACACATGTACATACATACATATTACATTACTGAGGACGTCACCATCAAATCGCATTATTAGGCAAAGGGAAAATTTCTTTGTCTTGACTAAAACAATACCAGACTTAGCCATTGTCAATTACTAATCCATTGCAGGCAGTTCCATGCTCAAGTACAGTGCCTCTCATGCATGTCATTTATTTTGGCGTTAATGCGTCTCATGTGACCATAGCCTTTGTAAATGCATCCTATCTTTACTGCTCAGCAAACAGGACCCAGCAGGGCGACCAATGAGCGTCTGCAAACCCTTTCAACTTTGAAATTAGGGAGGCAGTATAGTGATTTTTTTTTATCCTGACAAAAAAGTTCAGAATTTAAATCACCATGGCGAGAACGGGTTTGCGATACTCGAAAGCTGTGTTTATGAGTTCGTAAAAAAATAATATGTTCGTATTTTGTCCACGAAAAATAGTACCAGAGTGTGTAAATGATAGAGACTAGTCAATGGAGAAAGAACCACGTGCACCATACTTTTTTTTTTATTTTATATTTTTTTTTTGTAAAGGAACATTCCGACACAGGCAATTGTCCGCCATATGTTTCTCATCTGGTCCTCGTGATACATAGACAGGTAAAATAAATTTCCGAAAAATCCATATGCCCACGCGCCCACTAAACACAAGCCGCCTTGGAAAACAGCTTGGCGCCCTAAATCATGACTAATGAATGTCCATATGTTAACAATGAAAAACGTGGGTAAGTTGTTTTTCTTTCTTTTTTGGGGGGTGGGTGGGGGTGGGGGTGGGGTGGTGGTTCTAGTCCTCATGACAATTTATTTGTGTTTCTCTCACCCCCACTATTCTCACGGCTTTGTCCATCCATCTGGATGTCAATTTTTCCAAAAGCAGACATTTTGGTTATCACTAGGCTGTTGTTTTTGCGTCTTTCTTTTTACTATATTGGGATTTTGCGTTTGTAAGACTTATTGTCATGCAAATTAGTGAGGTCTGATGGAGTCTTACCCTTTGGTTCCCTTGCGGTTTATCAAAACAAAGACGATTATTACATACACTTTTTTGCTCCAGTAAACATTGAGTGTTACCGTGTGGCAGTCCGAACCTGTGCAAAGTGACGGGCTGTGTCGCCATTGCAACCGAAAATATCATTTAGGTATCAATGTCATTTCGACTTTGAAAGATCCCAGAATAGTATTTTCGTCCTTGTAATTGTTGAAATAAACGCACTGCATTATCACTGCTGATTTACTCAATAACTCAACTTACTTATGATTGAATTGAAATATACAAAGAACTAGCCTCTTGGAATAAAGATTAATAATGTACAATGTCGATCTTTATCGCCATTATCAGCAAAGGCTATATCAAGTGCAACCCTACCATCAGTCAGGGCATAATAAATATAGTATTACTAATTTACATGGAACCAAAACAATATAATCTTGACAGACAACGTTTGCTATAAAATATGTTTATAAGTACAGGTGTATTTAGAAGATCAGAGCAATTTAAGATAAGTATTTGTAGCAAAAGAAATTATTATTTATTTTTATATTTGTGCGAAGTTGAAAGACGAAGAAATTACGTTTCTGTTTATGCGGCCTCTATTATTTTATGGGAATTTTAACCTTGATTAAATGAAACACGTGCCACGATTTAATTAATATTCATCAATTATTTGAATCTGGACATGGCTTGAGGTGGCCATGGGCATAGTTTCCGCCAGGTTACATGGAGGCAATACCTTATATTGCCTTCATGTGGGCTCTACGAAGGACTTATGCAAAGGATTCATACTATTATCTGCTACGGTATTCTTTCTCTGGTGAATGTAGCATTGCAATTCCTCACTTTTGGTGTTCTTGTATTTTTCAAAGATAGTCCAAATATACCTGCATTTCATCATCTCTGTTACTGTTGCGTTGCCCGGAAACCCGGTTTGGTACAGTGCGTTCCACTCTATCGTCTCCCAACCGTGTTGCACTAATTGACAGGATAGGTACATAATGTTGCACCCCATCGTTTCCCAACCGCCTGCTCTTACGGACAGGCTGGGCACATGGGACTGAACCTCATCGTTTCCCCACCTCCTGCTCTAACGGACAGGCTGGATATATTGTGTTGCACTCCATCGTGTCCCCACCACCGGCATTAACAGACATGCTGGATATATTGTGTTGTACCCCATCGTCTCCCCACCCCTGCTTTAGACAGGCTGGATATATTTTGCACCCCATCGTACACTTTCTTGCGCTCGTCCTTCCTGCTGCATTTTTCTGATATATAGGTTGGGCATCCTTTCACTCAAGTGTCTTCGCTAGTATACTGCAATACTGCATATATATATATATATATATATATATATATATATATATATATATATATATATATATATATATATATATATATATATATATATACATATATATATACATATATATATACATATATATATATATATATATATATATATATATATATATATATATATATATATATATATATATATGTATAGGTTGTGGCCTCATTAAGACTTTTCCAGCCATGTCGCACAAGTTCCATCATTCCATCATCCTTAGAATGTTGACGAAGGACCAGCCTAGCAGGCGAGGCTGGCCCGTAAATTTGCATTTCGTCGACTCGACAACCGTAATGCCCGTATGAACAGTCTAAGACCAGGCTATATGTACTCGTCGTCCATTATTTCTGCTGCTGTGGTGTTGTACAGAGAAAACTTCTCAATGGGCCTCACTGGCAGAGCACAACTCCTTGATGGGCCTCATGGGCTAGAAGTGTCACTGCACCCAGAGTTGAGGTATTGTTCTCCCCTATTGGGGTGTAATGAGTGGTTGACTGGGTGGCATTGTCGTGGTTGACCTGAGCCTGAGGCTCTGTGCACACGAGGAGATAACACCAGGCAGGACGGACGTGTTTTCTTCCGCCCCTGCCTGTTCTCTATGCCACGGTCTCTAGTGGTTGCCCTCAGAGCTTTTGCTAGCAACCATCGAATGGGCTCAAGTAGGCACCTGTGGATCATGCTTGCCATGCAAGTGTAGAGTAGGGTCCAATAAAGTATGTGGTCACCAGCAACGATATTTTTTTTTTATTTTGCAACAGCTGTATTGATCATATGAATAGGCCAGGCACGGTTTTACTCCATCATCGATGCTGCTGTTCCATGAGACGTACTGGAACACTTCCAGAAGATGGGAACATAGAAATATATATATATATATATATATATATATATATATATATATATATATATATATATATATATATATATATATATATATATATATATACATGTTTATTCGTACTACCTTTGTGCATAGCTGGGGGAAAAAGACGAAGAAACACATGCACAATCAATCGGATCTATAACATTTATATTTTGAGATCCTGAATGAACCTACCTGTCAGAAACCTTTGTCGTTTGTCAGTAACCCTGAGTTCCTCTCGGGCATAAAAAAGTTACTCTGTACACAGGGTTACCAACAGATCAGTTACTTCTGCAGAGGAGCGAAAGGAGAAATCCCTCCTATCTCTGAAATTGACAAGGTCTGATATAACTCCTGCGATATCAGTGTCCTCTTTAGACATACCTCTGAGGAAAACAGATTGAATGTTCTCTATTATGTCTAAAAGGCTGAGACAACTCACGTTATACTTTGGTATACCATGAAGACTGCATATAAAGGTAAGTGAGTTGCAAACAATTGAACCACTGCCTGGTAAAGCCAGTCTGCTGCACAATTGAAGATATTTGTTAGAGCTAGTGATACTCTGACGAAAAAAATTCAAAAATCTGATGTGCACTTGGGCTTCAACAGGCATATCCTGACAGAGTAAGATTAATAACCTATAATGAGTATTGGTTTGTATATTAAATAAGCGCGTGATACATTTCCTCCATGCCGTGTACAATTTTGTTACATACAAATGGAAGAAGTCCCACAACACACCCGTAAAGGGACATACAGTAAGTCTTAAAAAGGCTATATTTGATATTTGAAAAGGCGTTACCGAACTGGCCAAGTTACAATTTGCACCTAGTGTACAGGTCGGAAACGGCATGGTCTATTAAACTTTTGTGACAGTCTGTGCCAAATTCAGTACCAAGATATTTATCACACTTTACACATTTAATCACATTGTCATCATAACGAAAATCCTAACTGCTAACTTTATCACCGAACACTAATAATTTACTTTTGTCGGGATTAAATGAAACCTCATATTCTTTGCTATATTCCTTACAAATATCCATCATTTTCCGCAAAGCAACCTTATTAGGGCAAGGAGAAGGATATCATCGGCATAACTTAAAGCCCCAAGAAAATCATTGCAAATATGGCAACCAAAGCCACATTTTTTCAATCTGCTGAGTAATTCATCAGAATATATTACGAACAAAATTGGTGAAAGGGCACCACCTTGTTTCACCCCGTTACTGACAAGAAATGAGTCGCTCATAGCATTTGACCAGCGGACTCCTAATTTCTGAGAGATGTAAAATAAAGTCCCAAAACGTACTATCAGAGGGCAAGGTCCTCTCTGTATCAACAGCTTAAATAGTCGGACATATTCAACGCGGTCAAAAGCCTTAGTAGCATCTAACATTAAAGTATACACATTGCCTCCTGTTTTACAATAGTATTGTATTACCTCACCTGCGATGACGGAGCATTGTACTGTGGAATGTCATTGTTTATATGCAAACTGCATATCACTGCTATTCAAAATATCACGATTGTGATTAAGGATAACAAAGTCTAGCACCTTCCCTATAATACTACTAAGAGCTATGGCTCTATAGTTATCTGAATCATTCACGGCCATTTTTTGGTATGGGTACAATAGTGGATAGCCAAAGACCTTCAGGAGAAAAACCGTGCTTGATGAGGCTACTGCACAAGAAAGCTAAATACAGAGACAGCTTATTTGTGCCATACTTTAAGTGTTCTGTATATTGACCTAACTTTCCGTCACTTTTTCCATAATGAAGTGACTGAATGGCATGATTTATAACTTCCAAGAATATGTAATGATAATTAATGATAATTATAACATTTCCATCACCTCAACACCTAGCACGTATCCCGTAGTCATTATTTCGTTAGTATCGAAGCTTACGCTGTTATATAGATCCTCATATTTCTTTGCGAACAAGTCAGCTATACCATTCTTTGTAGTAACCCCATCGACCTTGTTGGTCAACACAGTGGCTTTTTCTCGCACTTTTCTAACTTCTGTCCAGAAATCTCTGCTCCTATTAGAAAGAATGCATCTGCCATCTTGCTAGCAGGCATAGCATCCTCATTCCGCTTAGCATGGCAGATGGCATATATATAATACATATATATGGCATATGGTGTTAGATTAATGGGGCCTGCAACTGTGACAGAAGATGCAGTCGCGGCACTGTCACACAGTACTAACCATGCCACAATTTTTAACATTACTTTGTTTTCTGGAATCATCACCTTCATGCTCGAGACTAGACTAACGTTGAGGAGTTCTTCTGTCCGGAATATTACGCAGCCATCCAATATCTATTTCATTACAGTATGAAGACATCCAGGATATTTTACCTCCCTCCAAGTTTCACATATCTTAAGACAGATTTCCCTTTCTATTCTAATATATTTACGGCCCCACTAAAATTCAACCTGGTGTAGGTTATCAAAGGTTTCATGTGAAATAATGCAGATGTTGATACAATGCATGTATATGCATCTTGCTAGAAATGGTGATAAGAGTGAATTGTAGAAAACGGAGATACATTGACTTAAAGGTACGCTTAAAACATTTTCGAGAAATTAACCTGCTTCAAAAGGCTCCGAAACATGTTGAGTGGTTACCCCCTGAAGAGCCTTTAATTTATTATCTGGGCTAATACAGCCTATGTCAAAATTTTACAGAGGAACGTTTGTAATATGGACAATGGTACTTCTATGTATACAGGTCAGAAAGGGACAGGTTAGCTTATGGAGAGTAAAGAGTTTGGACTGCGGAATAGGGTAGTGACTACTAGGAAGTGGTTCTGGACAAAAAGACACAAATACAATACGAGTGAATGCACGATCTACGACAAATTATGAGATCAATTATACCATGTAGTCATAGAAGAGCAGTTCAGTTTTCCATCTGTTAATATCATAAAGCTTCATCAAAAATAGCAAATTGTGTCCTAAATTTATCGTTCTTATTGAAAGAAAATAAAATACAATATATGTATATATTATACATATATATATATATATATATATATATATATATATATATATATATATATATATATATATATATATATAAAGCAATAAGTAATTTGCGCCAGTTCGGGACGGGGGTGCATGCTTGTATGGGGCGCCCATTTTTGCGGCGAATGAATGAGCATCTCTCCCCCTTCCCCGAGACCGTTGGGAAGGAAATGATTTTTGACACTGATACTGTTACAGGCATAAAATGAACATGTAATAAATGAACTTTATTTGTAAAAATTGAGAGATAGTGGGCACTATGAATCATGTGTATATGGCTTATAATGCCTTTAGTGATAGACTCTTTCTAAATCGTGCTATTAAATTGTCTTCACATAGACAAATTGCTGCAGTTATAGAGTCCGAATCAATCTTGTCACGTGCATGGCTTCAGGAGACTTTTTCCTAGGTGTAGATGAGAAATGTAAAAAGTTTTCCAGCAGACATGTGGCATGATGTCTATTGTGCTGCATGGTAATGGCTACTTGTTGCAAGAAAAACAAATTCACCACAACTCCGCCATACAAGATTGATCCATTTAAACACCCGTCTCTACTGTTGAAAACTATTCAACATTTGAGTATTGACTGGAAGGAGTCCATAAAGCCAGGGGAACTACCTCTCCATTTTGACACAATCATTTTGCACCTTACAAGAGGAAAACGTTATTCACATCGGTTATTCGTGATATGGACATAATGATGTCTTTCTATCTATATATGTGGCATCCAGAGAACCAAGGTTTACATGTTGCGATTTGTACAGAATTAAGAAACCAGCAACGAAATTCGAAGAAATGGACTACCTAGGAAGACCGACCATAAGTACACAGACGCACGGCATTGGCGTGGAGGACGTGAAAGAGCAGCATAGAAAACACAGTAAAGGAGACAAAAGAGGGCAGATGATTGATAAATTTCTATCGAATTGTACAGTCAGGCTTCACGCAACTGTCTCAGTAGGTGAGCATAATATGTTCCATTGATAGTCTGGCCTTTTTCAAGATAGTTAATCAGCAGAGTACCTTGGAATCTCAATAGATTGAAGCCATCATCTTTCCAGCAGAAGGAACCGACTTGGCTTAGTGTCA
Organism: Hermodice carunculata; assembly: GCA_964020975.1. NCBI lineage: Eukaryota > Metazoa > Annelida > Polychaeta > Eunicida > Amphinomidae > Hermodice > Hermodice carunculata. Next base: position 4,295,775 of record OZ026614.1, on the reverse strand, counting down.
GGGGGGGGGGGGGGTTAATCCCAGATGCTACCATTGTTTAAACTGAATTTTGGTTTCAAGTTCAAAATGATCCAGGTCTCATCCATGCTTACAAATCGGGCATAAAAATCATCGGGACCTGCTTCAAACTAGCATAAATTGTCACAGGATGCCATGAATCTGATGCGTTTCTGATCTGCTGTCAAGAGCTTTGGCACCCATATTGCAGAAACGGTTGTCATTCCCAACTCCTTGAAGATAATGTGCTCAGCCCTCTCATGAGAAATACCCACAACACTGGCAATGTGTCAAGTGGTCAATTTTCGATCAGCCATCACCAAGTCATGCACCTGGTAAAGTTTATGGAATGGGTTGCTGTTGAAGGCCTTCCTAGATGCACATCACCAAGGCTTTCTCTGCCAAGCTTTAATTCCGCAGCCTACTTCTTAACAGTGGAGAAGGAAGGGGCATCATTCCCTGAAGTGGAAACCATGTTGGCATGTATCTGTGTTGGAGTTAGTCCTTTCAGTTGCAGGTATTTGGTGACTGCCTTATAGCCAGTTTTGTCCATATTTGTTGATATCAATTGGTAGGTTCACAAGATGGTCTGGAACAAAGACGCTTATCACACTACAGTTGGAGTTCTTATGTTTTTGATTCACAAATGATTGTACCTGTTGGTTGCAAAAGTGTGTTTCATTCCGATCGACAGATCCGGCTTAGGCTTAGAACTTTTCAGCCAGCCCTCGTATGCCATGCTAGATGAAATGTACAGCCAAGGTTGCTAGGGGGTGACAAATATATACCTCCATTGGGTAAGACAGCCAGACGCCAATTTGTGGGATGTATCGACTTGATGTGTTGTTTTTAAAGCCTATATCATCCACATGGAAATCCAGCTGTCACCAGGGTAGCAATTTGCATTCTGATTTGCCAGATTGAGTATTGTCACGGTCCTTAATTTCTACAGTGATATTTTCCTGCAAAGATATTGGGTGTACCAAAGTCCGATACGAGGGAAATTTAAGGACTATTTTGGGGATAACAGAGCAAACAATGAAGAGCTGTCGAATTGATTGGTGAATATAGTGAGGCGGAAGTAATTTGCTTTAACGGGTTTTCAAAGAACACCTTTTTAAAACAAAATTGGAACTGTTCTTCCTTTCCTTGGTACTTACAAATTCCTGGCACTCAATTACGGATGATAGATGTTATGAGCCATTAAGGTTTCTAAAAGCATGTCTTAAGCAACACGATAAAGTGGAGGTGATACAATTGTAATTATCTATTGCACCTACGAGACCTATGAATTCTTTGGGACAGTACGCAATGGACCTTAGATGGATTGTATTTTATGCGGGAGATTGCTGTCTATCTATTCTATCACACCCTGGTCCTGCTCAGTGGCTTATTGCCTAGAAGAGCCGGTCGATGGGCAAAAATATATATATAACCAGCTGTTTCCCGAACGATGCAACATAAATGGTAAGTTAAATCGTTTTTTGCTAAATATATAAAGCGACTAACAAGAAAGTGTTTTGTGGGAAGAAATCAGTTTGTTATAAAGTTCCTGTCAGGAAGTGGTTGACCCCCCCCCCCCCCCGTAGGACTACATGTGCAATTGGAGTAGTAGCCACAGCTCTTGGGGGGCAAGGGATGAGTCAGGGGATTATAAGGTCAGGGGGGATTAAAAGGTCAGGGGGTATTATAAGGTCAAGTGGGTACAGGTGTTCATTACATAACAGGGATTAGTCACCCCACTTCTATAGACTGAGTGGAACCAGAAAATTACATAAGAGATAAGTCACCCCACTTCTATAGTCTGAAAGTCCAATCTGATAAGGTCAACAGGTGTTCCTTACATAATAGGATCAATATTATACTGTCAAGGTCAACAGGTGATTAATATCCAGTGTAAACCGGAAAATTATATAACAAGGATTAGTCACCCCCACTTCCATAGATTGGGGGAAAACCCAATCTGATAAGGGTCAACGGGTTTAAGTAGACTCAGATGTTCATTACATAACAGGGATTATAGCGTCATATGAATATATAAATAGAATATGGGATTTTGATAATCTGATAAGGTCAACAGGTGTTCATTACATAACAGGGATTAAAGTGTCAAGTGGATCTAGAAATAGATCATGGCTTCATACCTATAATTAGAACATGCCATCAACTTAGGTGTATAAGAAGGGTTGATTTTAGAAGGTGACCATCAGTTGTTCTGAAGCAGTCCTAGTGAACAGACCTCAAGTTAAATACAAGATGACTACTACTACAATCCAGTTGAGCGAGAAGACCTTGGCAGAGGTGAGACCTGGCCAATATGGATCTCCCTATGTTGCCTTAGGGAGAATCCAGGGAAAATCTACACGATGGGTGTTCCTCTCCTCCAATGCCTGGCAGGTGTTAGCCTCTTTGATCCCGGAGGTATCCAACATGGTGAAGCAGGGACTCGACAAGGAGATGAGACTTCACCTGAATGGTAGGGTCCTGCTAGCCATATCCAAGTTTCACGACAAGTACTATGTAGGCATGCATAGTGTTGATGCTCAAGGACAGAGAGTGAGAGGTCGTGGTATCAATCTGACCATGGACGAGTGGGGTGATCTGGTCAGGAATCTGCATGGTATTAATCATGTTATGGAGCAACTAGCGAACAGCAATCCCAATCTGAAAAGATCTCATGAAGCAGAGGACTATGAAACCAAAAGACAAAAGATCGATGCTGACAGTCCCAAAGTTGACTCAGTCACAATACAAAAGACAGAGGAGAAGAGTGACCAGACAATGGTGGAACAGTCCATCAAGCAACCCATGGTCAAACAGTACCAATGGCGTAATGTGTCAGTTTTTTCAGATGACGTCATTCATGCTCAGGATGACTGTTGGGTCTTTTCTGAAAGTGTTTGCAAGTACAGACTAAATGATTATAGGAAAAATCACCCTGATATTGTGGACAGTTTTGGGGACATTATTGTCACAAGGGAAATACCTGTAACACCTGTGGAAGAGCTCATAAGATGGCTCTATCTAGTAAACTATGGACTGCTCATTGAGGGTGCAAGGAAACGGGACATCTGTCAGGCCTGTAGTACATATGAACCAGGACAAAGGGATCACACACATGATCAGTGTCTCATGGACTGGGATGTTATGGTGGACAAATATGTTTAAAAAATTAACACTAAATCCCATTATGACTTTATGATGGAAAGATTTACTTGGCCTTTGGACACAATGGAAACAGACATACCCATACAGAAACCTGACATGTTGTCTATGGCACTCATGATTAGCAAAGTAGAAAACAATTTAATGGATGACTTGAAGAACCAGGATATTGTTCCAAAAGACTTCAGAGAGTTGTTTGTTCATACTTGTTATGATGTGTGTGGATAATTTTAGATCTGCACATGACAACTTAGTGGTACCATGTATATTAGTAATAGTGTCCAACTGGATGTCCTTTGAGTGTGTGATGTTGATGATAATATTAAACTATGTCATTGAATTTTGACTTCTCTGTTATCTGTATAAAAGCGTGGATGTATGTGAATGGCTGTTGTGTGCTGTTCTGTGTGCTGTTGTGCTGTTCTCTGTGCTGTTGTGTGCTGTTTTGAATGCTGTTATGCTGTTCTGTATGCTGTTGTGCTGTTCTGTATGCTGTTGTGCTGTTCTGTGTGCTGTTCTGTATGCTGTTGTGCTGTTCTGTATGCTGTTGTGCTGTTCTGTGTGCTGTTCTGTATGCTGTTATGCTGTTCTGTATGCTGTTGTGCTGTTCTGTATGCTGTTATGCTGTTCTGTATGCTGTTATGCTGTTCTGTATGCTGTTATGCTGTTCTGTATTATGTTATGCTGTTCTGTATGCTGTTACGCTGTTCTGTTATGCTGTTCTGCTTATGTATGTGGGAACATGATTATGACTTTAGAAAAAAAACTATAAGTAGACATAAAGTAGACACTCAAAACACCCAATGAGAATGGGGAGAAAAAGGAAGCAATGCCCCCTGTGTGGTAAAGATGGGCTGTTACACCTTTATTCACATCTACGTGATACACATGGTATGAATAGTGAAGAACGACAACCCTGGTTGAGGCAAGCTGAGGTCAGTAGGTCCCACAACAATGACGAAGTTCAGAGTATGGTTTGTGTTGACCTGGATATTGTGTGTTGACCAAAATGTGTTGACCTGGATATTGTGTGTTGACCAAAATGTGTTGACCTGGAAATTGTGTTGACCAAAATGTGTTGACCTGAAATTTGTGTTGACCAAAATCTGTTGACCTGGAAATTGTGTTGACCAAAATGTATTGACTGTATAATATGTTTTACCAAAACATATAAGTAGCATAAAATTGCTTTGAACTGACAGATCATTATGGGACGAATTAAGAAGAATTGCCCTGTTCCAAGGTGTGGGAGACAAGAGTTACTCTACTTGTCGATTCATTTGAAGAAAGTTCATGGCTTCAATCAAAATGATAAAATCAAATGGTTAAAACAAGCACAAAAGACTATGCCAAAAGAAACATCGCCAATGAATGCCGAAAAACTGAGAACCATACTGATGGCACGCGTTCATAATGGGGAACAACAGAGTACATGCCAAGTCATCATGCTTTATATACATCAAGTCATGGAGCAGGAAAAGATTGCATTTCGAGACGCTTTGCAATTTGCCCTCGATCATAGACGTCCGTGGATATTGAGGTTACTCCAATGTAGTCACATGATGTAGAAAAAAGTATAAATAGAGGTGTACGAATGGTCACACAAACTACAAGAACTCACTATGACGTCAGACATTATCAAAAACAAGAAGGATTGGTCCAAGTGGGAGACCTTCTTTGAGGACATGGCCCAGGGAAAAATACCTTACTCTCCATCAGGATGGTACATCGTGGATGAGAACCCCGAATGGAGCAAGAGAAGAAAAGACTCAGTCAAGCCCATCATTAATCTGGTCACACCCGTAGCACAGACGATCGAACAGGCCAAAGCTGATTTGAAAGATGAAGAAAAGAAGAAAGAAAAAATATCACCAAGACCAAAAAAGAGACGACATGCCAGCCTGAAAGCCAAACCGAGCATGACCGGGAAAAAGGAAAGATATGGCTTACCAGGATCCCAATATTGGAAATAAACTATGGACAGCAGACTGACTCCAGTCTTGTTTTGAATACTATAATGGATGGATGACACAATTATCATAGCAGAACCGAGATTCGATGGGGAAAAAAAATCACGAATAAATGATGTATTGTATGATATGTCAACAAAAATACATTATCTCTGTTATTTATCACATGGTGTGTTTGTTCATGCCTAAAAAATCTGAGTACTGTGTGATTTGAATGAAACGAGTTTACCTATTTGTCAGCAAAAATATTTCATTGGTTTTCCCACGTTATTTTTATTTAATTCCATCTAATTTTATTATTTATTAATATTGTATATATAATTGTGTGATACAAATTTATTTTTTTTATTTCCATCGTATCATTCTGAATTGTTTTATGTCATTTGAATATATATTATATAATATTTGATCTCGCCTGTACTAACTGGGTTGTAATAATGTTTCTGAGGCGACCCCCACCGGCCTCCAATGGTAAATGTTGAGACGGCCCCTTGTTTATCACTGGACCTACAGGCGTACGTTATGGTAAACACAGATATTGAGGCGGTTCCTCCACTGAATCAAACACTCAGATAGCAACTAAATTTTACACGTGAATAGTGTCACTAATGGTCAGTCTTCGTTGAAAATATGGAGCCAATACGTCCATAATTAACTAAGCCCTGCGCGTAAATAGCCAGGTATGTCTTCTGTTTATACCGGCGAGCATTTCCGGTACAGCCGCTCGCTCACAATATCACAGGAGAAGTGTTGTTATTGAAAATATAACTTATTTCAAGACTGGTTACTCTTACGACCTGACACTATATAAATTTTTAAAAGTAACACATAAATTTCGTAACAATAGGTAGCGTAGTTTGAAAGCTAGCCTTCGTTTTCCACGGCAATGTCTACATTAGGCACCGACAAGCTGAGCTTGCCCAGCGCCGGCCCTACCAGCGGGATCTTGATGCAGACAATGATATTCGAAGGCCAAAATCTTCATTTTGAGTTGCCCGAGGATAACATAATTTAAGTAGTGTATTGTCCATATTGTTAGCAACCTTCGCTGAAATTGGCAGATAAATACATGTATATTTGACCAAATGCCAGTCGAAAACAGACGGGTGTAACGCTTGGCCCGGGAGTGCACGTGTTTACCTGTATTTATCCATTCACCTGTATGCTATTCATAACCAGTCGATCGCAGGCTGAACTTTGACGTATCGGCGATTGTTTTCTCAGTTATTTGTGTAAGGTTGGGCGATACGATCTGAAACATAGTCTTGTTGTGAAAGTAATACATTGATTTGGTATACTTTGGTGATGTATTTCAAACGTTAGACTCGATTTCCCATCGCCGCATTGAAGTAGTCTTACTGTTGCATATGCAAATATGCAAGTTCCGCCCTGTGGCGCCTACTTCAAATTGTCATGAAATTCAATGCTGGGCTTCTTGGTGAACTTAGAATAGGTAGATGCACTTCGTACTCTTGCCTTGTCCGTCTTGGTGTGACTGGTGAAAAAGTGATATACACCAGGCTACTTCTATACTTTTTTGATCCTGGCATGGGATCTGGTTCAAACTGGATTTTTGTATTCTAGAAGTCTTTGAGCTTATCAGATTGGACTTTCCCGAATCTATTTATAGAGGGTGACTAATTTCGTTATGTAATTTTCTGATGCAATCTGGTTTTCAACACTTGTTGACCTTGGGACATTCCCTATTCTATTTATAGAAAAAGTGGGGTGACTAATCTGTTATGCAATTTTGCGCTATTGGCACACCTGTGTTGACTTATCCTGTTATGTAATTTTGTTCTATCAGCACACCTGTGTTGACTTACCCCTGTTGACCCTTATCAGATTATGAAAATCCCCTGTTCTATTTATAAATGGAGTGCCTATAATCCCTATTATGTAATGAACACCTGTTGACCTTATCAGATTGGACTTTCAGACTATAGAAGTGGGGTGACTTATCTCTGTTATGTAATTTTCTGGTTCCACTCAGTCTATAAAAGTGGGGTGATATATCTGTTATGTAATTTTCTGGTTCAAACTGGATCCTATATTTAATCCCTATTGTCCTTATCATAATGGTACCATAATTTTAATCCCTGTTATGTAATGAACACCTCTTGACCTTATCAGATTGAGTTCCCCTGTTCTATTTATAGATTGTTTTGGGGCTGGGGCGGATCTGGTGACCTCTGACTCATCCCCTTGACCTTTTAATCCCCCCTGACCTTATAATCCCCTGACTCATCCCTTGCCCCCCAAGAGCTGTGGCTACTACTAATAGGGTGGTGGAAGGTATTCTGCAAAGCTGGCTGTACGTAATTCGCAGGCCTATTGTATTCTCTGCTCAATATTAAATGCTATTTTTTCTAGATTTAGTGTGTACACAGGTCCTGGTTAACTCATTAATTACTAAAGCCTTGAGCAGTGCACCGATCGACAGCAACAGGCACACTGGCCCCACACTGGCGTGGCAGGTATACTGCCATCTGTCTGCAATTTTGCATAATCATCGAAAATTCTAGCTTGGCGTATGAGAGGTAGGGTATGTTTAATCTGTAGTTTTAAGCTACATGGTAGTAGAGAAAGGAAAGATATTGCAGTAGCGTCGCTGATAACTTTTTTTCGGTCTTGATGTGGGCCATGGACGAGCAATGAGCACCAAAATGATGGGGGTTAATATGAGCTATTTCTCGTATCCATTGCTGACATTTGAATGAACAACAGTGATCATAGATCTACTTATATACGTATCAAAAGCGACGGTTAATGTATGGACGCTATCTTTATGTCAAGATATCGTAATGTGTGAAGGGCACTGTCAAATTGAGAAAGTTTTGGCACCATTTTGCTTTATTTTGCATCAGTGACGATTTCTTTACATGGAATCACATGCATTACAAAAAAAAAAAAAAAAAAAAAATTGTGTTCTCAAACATGAAGGCAAAATGAAACTCCTGCTAGTAATTGAGAAATACTATGACAATCTATGAGCATCAACGACACTGAGCCATGGTAAATTAACTATGATTGTACCGATTATTTACATTATGCTTTTGCAGTACATGAATGAAGGAATCTTTATTGGGCTGACTGCATTTTTAATTCTGTAAAATGTTACTCGAGGAAAATACGTGTATATGTTTCTGAGTAGATCCATTCAAAAGATACGTCCTAATTTTATAACCGAATCGCCAAATGTGGCTTTTGCATGAAAATAAGTCATCAAAAATGCAAAATATTGGGTATATTTATGTACATACATCTACTAAGCTTTATGGACGCATCGCAGATTACGCTGGTCTGCTGGTGCCACTGTAAAAAGGATATTTTGTCAATAAATAATGGTGATAATACTACCACTAGTAATAATACTAATAAGATAATAATAATGATGATGATGATAATAATAATAATAATAAAAATAATAATTACTATTTTATTAATTATAGCTGTTGTTGGTTTTCAGGTATGCATTTGTATAGCTAGATAATATGGTCCTGCGAAATATCCAAATATGATATGTTGTGACAAAAATTGAACACAAAAAATTGAACACACACACACACACACACACACACACACACACACACACACACACACACACACACACACACACACACACACACACACACATATATATATATATATATATATATATATATATATATAATTTGAAAAATAATGGACATATCAAAGTTTTACTTCCTTTTCAACCTTTGGTCCATAAGGCAAGAAGTGTTTTTTCATAGCCTACGTCTGTGCATGTGTCCTCCGTGTTTCCTTTTTTTCGTCTCTCTGTGCTATTTCTTGTGCACAACATTTGAAGAATGCGGTGAGCTTCGATCATAACACTTTATTGGTTTATCCCCTGGTAAGAGTTTATATTGAGTTTGAAGGCCAATGACTTTGACCTAATTTCCAGGTCATCCGACTCAGTCGTTAATTTTCTTGCTTGTAATTATGTAAATAATCGGGTAAGCTGGGATCAGGAAACATTTACAGTTGATCCTTAGGTAGTTTGTAATTATGTCTCCCTGTGCAACGGGGGACATATTGTTTTTGCATCCGTTTCTTCTTCTTCTTCTTCTTCTTCTTCTTCTTCTTCTTCTTCTTCTTCTTCTTCTTCTTCTTCTTCTTCTTCTTCTTCTTCTTCTTCTTCTTCTTCTTCTTCTCCCCCTCCCCCTCCCCCTCCTCCTCCCCCTCCCCCTCCCCCTTCTTCTTCTTCTTCTTCTTCTTCTTCTTCTTCTTCTTCTTCTTCTTCTTCTTCTGCTTCTTATTCTTCTTATTCCTCAGCACATTATTGTGTGCGTTGCAGACGCGATAACTCGAGAAAGATTTAACGTACGAAGTTGAATTTTTTTGTGAAGATGTTCCTATACAGTGAGCGGTTTATCTCTAATTGGACTATGTAGGTCGAACCCAGCCTCGTTCTGGTTTCAGTTGAGGCTGTTGTTTCCTTTGTGGCATGTGGATAGTATGGCGTCTCACAGCTGCTCACACATGGTCTCTTTCAACTGCCAGAATTCACTGTCCTGGTTCACCCTATCATTTCCCAGTTGTGTGTATAATGTTGCCAAAGAACAGTTCTGTCAAATGAACAAATTGTTTGGATAAGAATTCCAGTGTACTTAGACACGTGGGGGATCTACCAAGACAGACTCAGTATGGGAGGGGCCTTCCCATGCATTTGAATTAGGTTACAGGCGGGTCCATTGCTCTTACACCAAATTTGTCACCTCTGATTGACAGGTCATTTCCTTAGCTTTCTGCAGATATATATATGTATAGGGGTTAGATCACAAGCAAACGTGCAGGATTGGCTGCAAGTGGGGCATGTCAGATCACCCGGCCAACCTTGATTGATGAATGACAAGCGTCACCAGGACCCCAGTCACTTAGAGACTGTTTATTGATACAGATTAGAGCTATCTGGTGTCACTAGGGTGTAAATTGGTTCATTTAAAGTGAAAACATATGTTTCCTGGTCGAATTTTGGTACTACAGAGGAGCCGCTGATGACAAGGGAGAGGTCACTTACTAATTAAGTTACTGCTGGGTCCACTGCACAAAGACACATATTTTCCTTTTCATGTCCTTCTGGATGTCTTGTCAAAACAAACCATGTCAAACTTTGAGCTCTAATTTGTGCCATTAAGCCAGAAACAAAGATTTTGTTTGCATCACTGTCTGTGATCAACAACCATCAACAGAGGCCATATAGGTCACGTGACCACCATAGCGCCTGCTCATTGGTTGCTGGCCAACTCCTGTCGTCTGCTGTAGGTACAAGCATGATGAGAAAGTGATTGAAGTACCATAAAGTTTGTATTGTGGCAATTTCTTAATTCTGACAGAAAATACCAAATGAAAGTATACAGGAACCTTCAGAACAGTCCATTCTTACAGCTTTTGAAGGAATATATGTGAAATTCAGGATAAAAAGTCAGATTTTCTTCAATTTGGTGTGGTGAATATAGTACAAAATTCTTGCCATTCATTCAAGAGTATGTCTTAATTTCTGAACTTACAATGCAACTCAATTGCTTCATCATTCATAATATTGTTGAAAACAAATAAACAAACTAACTAACTAACCTGTACCTCCCTTCAATAAAATGAATATGACAATGCTGGCAGTGACTGTTCCTTGTCATTTTGTTGAAGTTTCATGAGACACATCCACCTCTGTACATCATTTTGAATCTTACACTTTTGTCAAAGTGAAGATGCGCGTGAGATGGGTATTTTTTGTGCCTTTACTTGTAACATTTGTTTACATACATTATATGACAACGCTTTTATGGACAATGATATTAACACTGACCTTATTCAGGCTATGTGTAGCTGCTATCCTGGGAATGCAGACTACAACTCCCAACTCTAAAAAAGGTGTATCTGATCAACATTGGCAAACAAACTTTGTAACTTTTAAGAAAAGTACATGTTAATTCATGACAAAGTATTGCAGTCCCATGCGTTAGGGCAATAGCCTATGCGCTATGTGTGAGTGCAGTGTCCACTCTAGCAGATGCCACTGCCAGCACCCCGTGTCATGTTGCCCAAGTGAAAGCGAGGCCAGCCTTATCTTGAGCTGGGGTATCAATTACAAATATCCCACATAAACTGCTCACTGATATAAAACCTTGCTTGAAATTGCAGATGGGTGACCTTGACTTATTTTTGAAGGTCACATGGGCATGTCGTGTAAAATTGAGGCGCACGCAATAACTCCAAAGGATTTGACTTAAGAGGTTGAAATTTTGCATGACTATGTACCAAATTATGAACTAGGTTGGATTGTAGATGGGTGACCTTGACTTATTTTCAAGGTCACATGGCCACTTTTAAAAATCATTGCAGATGCACCCGAGAAAGATTCGACTTAAAGAGGTTGACATTTTGTGTGATTATGTTTCTATGTAAGATTTTTGTAAGACTTTGCTTGTAAATGCAGATGTATGACCTTGACCTATTTTTCAAGGTCACGTGGGCATTTCATGTTAAATTGACGCGGACGCATTAACTCCACAAGGATTTTACTTAAGAGGTTGAATTTTGCATGATTATGTACCATTATATATACTAGGTTGTGATTGCAGATGGTCGACCTTGACCTATTTTTCAAGGTCATATAGGCATGTCATGTAAAATTGGCGCGTACACAAAACATCCGCAAGGATTTGACTTAAGAGGATGAAATTTTGCATGAGTATGTGCCATAATATGAACTAGATTGGGATTGTACATGGGTGACCTTGACCTATTTTCAAGGTCACGTGGCCACTTTTAAAATCATTGCAGATGCACTCGAGAAAGATTTGACTTAAAGTTGCATTCCGCGATATTTCATACACGTACCTACCCACGCATTTCATCACTAATCATGCGTCGAAGGACCGTTGTGCCTTCGTTTTGGTCAATAAACATGATATTATGGCGGTAACAGAGAGTTTTAACATTCGACCATGCAAGTGCTGTTTGTAACGGCATTCGGCCATGTACAACGGTTCTGGGGCAATTCCTCACTGATGAGAGATATATTTAGAACAAGCTGGCTCTCGCCGGTCACGTGGCGTACGCTATATTGCGAGAGCAAAATAAAACTGCATGCAGTTTCCACGTGCTTGCGGAGCTGTCTGCGGAGACAGCGTGAAACACTGAAATACCACGATTTTGTGGTCCTCAACGAGTATAGAATTTTTTATGTCATTAACTGTGCTTGATCATGTTTTAATCATGCATGTTCGTAGCTCAAGACCGGATGATAAATGGACGAGTTTGTACGCTCATCGGTGCCTGTGTTGTTTGTTCAACTTCACGGCTACGGCCCTCGCATCGTTTGAAGACGACAGCATGCAGTCTTACATAATGGTCCTGTGGCAATGACAGTGTTTGTACCTATCTTAAATGGACAAGTCTATTGACGAAAAACAGCAAATAAAGCTTTTATATATGGTGTTCATTTTGACGCTAAACCTGTACATGTTCTTTTCAAGTCACGATCGTTTGTCATGGACTGTGTTTGTGTTCAATTGGTATATATTTTGATAAGGCATATTTGTTTGCGTTAGATTACATAAGTGTAGAAAACGAGCATATGAGAACACATATGGTCGCAAACAATAACACATGATTGTCATCTTCATGGTTCACCGTAAATACAGATGCAACTTGGAACATATTGACCTCAAATCTCGGGAAACTATATTTTTATGCAGTGAAACAAAAAGCGTTTCCAATTTCAAGCTTTGTCTGTTTGCTACCGGCAGTTTTAGGTTGCGGGTACCTCAGTGCCATTGGTTATTAATGTTACAGCAAAGAGGGTAGAGAGAGAGAGAGAGCCCTCCTTGGTTACAGTCAGTGAGCAAAACACTCTCTTCATGCTTATCTGGAGAGAGAGAGAGAGAGAGAGAGAGAGAGAGAGAGAGAGAGAGAGAGAGAGAGAGAGAGAGAGAGAGAGAGAGAGAGAGAGAGAGAGAGAGAGAGAGAGAGAGAGAGAGAGAGAGAGAGAGAGAGAGAGAGAGAGAGAGAGAGAGAGAGAGAGAGAGAGAGTTTTAACCAGGATTTGTCGTGTTTCCTGCCAAAAATTGTGTTTTAGGATGTTTGTTTTATTGATGGTGGACTACATTCGTTACAAATCAATATCTGTATTTCATTTTTTTTCTTTCAATCTCTTCTTCGATCTTGTCAATATTATCGTCTGAATATTTTTCCTCGCGGTGTTCCTGCCAACCCTACACTATAGTAGATTATTCCAATGTATATAAAATGTGGCAATCATATATTTTAAGTTTGCATCATGGTATGATACATTTTAAATCACACACGTAACATACGTTCGATATATTCTTCATATATATATATATATGTATATGTATATATATATATATATATATATATATATATATATATATATATATATATATATATATATATATATTCCTGCCCACCCCTACACTATAGTTTATAAATGATGCGATTACATATTTCTGAAACATATAATATTATGCCAAAAAATACTATACTGTTCAAATACAAACACTAACATTTCGTATGTGTTATAAGTCGCTCCACACGGCCCACATAAGAACAGAAATAAACTAGCTGGTGTCCCATCTGGGAATTTGTTGTCGGAAAACTTTCAGAATTTTTATTAACGTTCTGTACACGTTTGACATATGAATCATATATCAACACAAGAGGTTTTTAAGGCCCAGAATTAGTTCAAATAATTCTCCGGCTTTTTTTTTTTTTCAATTGACAAGAAGACGTAATTGAGACCGATTATCAGGTAAATCGGGCCATATTGTCGCCCGAGTTGAAACTCTCAATCTATATTTCTGCCATGTGTATAGAAGAATTTATTGGAACGAGTTCAACTGACAAGCATGAACAGATCATGTGACGATAAACCCAGACATGTATGAGATACCTGTGTTGCAATTGTATCATTATTTTTTTTCATCGAAAATTACCGAAATAAAAAGGCGAGACAATTACTTCGAATACAAACAAAAAACAAACAGAAAAACAAACAAACAAACAAACAAACAAACCCGAAAGTGCATGCCCATGATCTAAGTGAAAGACCCATAATAACCTCCGCACCTTGCTGTGTTGGCAAACATTGGTCTCTCACGTCGACTTGGACCAAGACATTATTTTGTTTTCTGCATAGCGAATCATTCAAGGAAAAAAAGGAAAATTACTGCGGCTAAAAAAAAAAAAAAAACTACCCTCCCCCCCCCCCCCCCAGTATGCTCCCAGTGATTGACCCTGGAATACCTGCGCACGTGCTTCTGCAGGCAAACGTAGGTCTTTGATTCAGACCAAGACCTCATTATACATATTGTTTGTTTAGCGTTATTTTTTTTTTCATTTTTTACTCCGAAGTATTTCTCCTTTTGTTGTTTCTCATCATGTTGAAGTATATTGCTTTGCGTATGGGTATTTTAGTTAAAGGATTGCGTTAATATCCAAACAAAACAAAACCAAAAAACAGAGACCCCCCCCCCCAAAAAAAAACAAACAAACAAACAAACAAACAAAAAACCCAGCAGATCTAGAGAGGACCAGATGAAATTCTGAATTACTTGACTGAAATTATTTGTTTGAAAAAAAAAATGTTTCTACCCTAAGTTTATTTACATCAACTTTTGTTCTGAATGTGACTTATAAGAAGGAACAGGACAATAGATACTTCTGTGCTGGAAGCACTTACAAAAAATGGGATGTCATTTAGTTGGACTTTGTGTGTGTGTGTGTGTTTTCTGAGAATGTATCGTCACGACCGATAACACCATATAGGTATGACTGAAGGAGAGAGTCCTTCTTTGTATAATAAATTTTATATTTCGAAACTCACAGTTCCTCTGTTCAAATTTTTCATGTCGCATGTCCAATTATACCGAACGCAGTGTGACACCCGAGGACCCGTCCAGACCGTTGTGCAGGATACGGTTATGTCAATGGGGACAACTTCTTTTAATCCGTTGTAAATGCGTTTGGCTGGTGTGGTACACATCAATGTGAAATTACAAGTACAATCCTTCATATTTAAAAAAATAAATGAATTTGTTATATTGTCGTCGATAAATATCTGTTGGTAAAATTCTCTATCGGACGAGGCTCTGAACTACGTGTTGCAACTTCCCACACGTGGCATGCAGACAAATGTCTTTTTTTTTGCCAGAAAGAAAGAAAGAAAGAAAGAAAGAAAGAAAGAAAGAAAGAAAGAAAGAAAGAAAGAAAGAAAGAACAGTCAAGTTCATGAGAAAACTTTATAGTGCCTAAAAAAAATTGATGACGAATAGAATAACAAAAATCTTTGACATCGCAGACAATAACAGTTTGATAAGCAACACAAGTCGCGGACATGTCTTCCTCGCAATATGTGCAGGCAAGAGCTGCCGGTGCAGACAAAATTTTCTCTCTCAACTTGCACCTCAGCCATGCATTAACCATCCATCACAAAAGTAAAATACCGAACAACTATATTGGAGGAGAGCAGACAAAGGTTGGTTTATTTATTAACTCTTGGGAGCTGTGCCAATAATGCACAGATAGCCCCACTTGTACATGCAGCAAATTTTACCAAGAAGGAAATAACCTGCAGTCTGCTCTCCATCCCCGTCGCCCCCCCCCATTCCCTGGTCAACCGACCACAAGATGAGGGACAACTTGAATGGAGAGCCAGGCCTGCACCTTGCTGTTGCTGCCAGACCCAGAACCTAAGACTAAGCCCCCGGTGTAACAACCGCGGGGTGTTTGTTAACAGGTTTGGAAGCTCTTCCCTCCCCGGTCGACCGACCGCAAGAAAGATTAACTCCCTCCCCTGGATGAATGTTTTTAACCTACCAGCCTGTTGGGATGGGCATACAGAAACCCCTTGGCCCCCGGTCAACCGACCGCAAGGCTTCTGGCCTTCCTCAACCCATCCCGTAGGCTTACCTACCTGCCTCTGGTGATGGGCATACAAAACCCCATGACCCCCGGTCACCCGACCGCAAGGCTTCTAGAATTTATCAACCCATCCCGTAGGCTTTTTCGCCACATTGACACCTACCTGGGTCTTGGACTAACACTGGTTATCACCCTTCACTGGGTTTTCCTATAGCTGTGGACCCTGTTATCCGCCATAGCCGCAGGGCGGCATTCCCCACAGA
Source organism: Hermodice carunculata (assembly GCA_964020975.1). Classification (NCBI taxonomy): domain Eukaryota; kingdom Metazoa; phylum Annelida; class Polychaeta; order Eunicida; family Amphinomidae; genus Hermodice; species Hermodice carunculata. The sequence continues at coordinate 4,279,475 of OZ026614.1, read as the reverse complement.
GAGAAGGAAAAAACCGCAAAAAGGGAGATGTGGACATGAAATGATATCACAAAAACACTGCTTCACCCTGCCGGATGTACTGTACAAATGCTTGAGATTTCCATCGCCCCAAATGTTGTATCTGGGCATCTGACATGCCTTTCTGTGCTGCATGTGTAGTGGCACCTATGCGGAAAGAATGAGTGTTGTATGACTTAGGATTGTAACCACAGTATTTAAGGGTTGAAGACAAGATGGAGGCAAATGTTCCACGTGTAATTTGCTGACCAGCCTGGTCAAGCAAATAGGGTCCCGGGCATGTGCCTCTGACTTTTTCATAGTGGTTAAGAGCGTCTGCCAGCTGGCTGGATTGGACAGAAATGAGATGTTTTGAACCATCTGAATGTTTAAAATTAGAGAAAGTGATTTGTACTTTTGGATAATTTGTTTCAGACCGTTGTGGGGTTTTGATGTCACCAAACTGTAGAACATGGTCTTTTTGGTTGTTGGAAAGTGTAAACTCCCCCACATGTAGAAAAGCATAAAATGCCAAACAAAATGCCGCATTGTAAAGGGCGCACAGATACTTCGAGTCAAACAGAGCTGGCAGTGCATCACAGAGTTTTCCAAGCAAAATTTTGTCTATGGGTTTTCTGCCGTCAGGTTTTCTAGGGTTGAGTCTTTTGCAGCCTCTCAGCGTCTTCCGAACCTCAAATGATTGTGTGTGGTCTGGTAAATTTTGAATTTTGTGTTGGTAAGCAATTGCCGACAAGTGAGATGCAGTGATGCCTGGCATACAATTTTGAAGATCAAGGAAAGAGATAAAGTATCTTATATTTTCTGCTGACAGTGGCAATGTGTAATTTGTTCCATAAAAATCACTGTGGAAATTGGAGTACAAGTTCCAGGATTTGGCATATGACTGTCGAGTAGCTGGGGCCAGGGATGCCTCTAATAGTTGGCTTGCACGTGTCCGAATAGTATCTCCGGTCGGAGATGGGGTGGGATCTTGTCCGGCTCCTGGATTATATCCTGGGCCATGTTTTTTCTGAAGACCTTGACCTTCAAACGAGACAAAAGGTCGGCATTAATATTTAAACGGCCCGGTACGTGGCTTGCCTTGAACAGTATATTGTGTTTCAGGCATGCCAAAACCAGGGGTCTGATAAGGGGCATTAGGTCTTTGTCTTTGGAAGACATTTTATTAATAGTTTGGACAACTGCCTGGTTGTCTGACATGAAGGTGACACTGTGGTTGCTCATAAGATGACCATACATATGAACTGCTAACATTATGGGGTATAACTCTAGGACTTGGATATGGTATTGTTTCATGCAGGCAGGCCACTCGGAGAAAAAATAGTGTTTGCCGTATATTCCCGCAAACCCAAGGGAACCGGCTGCATCGGTGTAAAGTTGCAATTGCGGGGAACTCAAAAAGGTTTCATCAATGAAATAGGATTTACCATTGAATGACCTAAGGAAATTCAACCACACTTTAAGGTCTGCACGCACTGGAGCAGTTATCCTTATCCGATGCATTTGATGTTTTACGCCCTTGGTTAGGTCTATTAGTCTTCGCAAAAACGCTCTACCAGGGACCACCGAGCAGGTGAAATTTAATAAACCTACTAGGGATTGGATCTCCTTCAAAGTGACTTTTTTCCTATGGTATATCCTTTCAATTTGAGCAATTGACTTCTGCACTTTGTCGGGGGGGGGGGGGAGCCGGGCCTCCGATGCCTTTGTGTCTAGCTCTATGCCTAGAAAGGATAGGCATGTGGCAGGTCCTAAAGTTTTGTCCTCCGACAGGGGTATTCCTATTAAACCACACAATTGTTTGAACTTTAAAAGGTCAGACTGACACAGATGGAATGAGGCTTGTACCATACAAAAATCATCCAAAACGTGATGCATATATTTTATGCAAAATTTTGTACGTGCGATCCATTCTACTGCTGTGCTGAAACGTTCGAACAGTGCACAGCTGTAGCTACTGCCCATTGGGAGATTTTTATAATAGTAGTACTGGCCCTTCCAATATATACCCATGAGGTGGTGAGAATCGGGGTGCAGGGGAATCAACCAAAATGCATCTAATATGTCAGTTTTTGCGAGAAAAGAGGACTTCCCCACTGTTTTGATGTCAGATATAACATCACTGACTGTTGCATACTTAACCGAAGTTAATTCTTTGGGAATTCCCTCATTAAGGGAAGTGCTCAGTGGATAGGATTCATGATGGATCATCCTGAATTCGCCTGGCTTCTTTTTCGGTACTACCCCCACAGGACTCACCACGAAATTATCAAAGGGGGGTGGGTCAAAAGGTCCGGCAATTCTTGCATTGCCGACTTCTTTTCGAAGTTTGTTGTTAATGACTTCTGGGTGTTGTTTGGCCGAAGCTAGATTTTTTGTGGTCTTGGGGGGATAGGTTCCCGTGAACGGAATGTGGAAGCCAAATTTAAAGCCATCAACAAGAAAATTTGTTTCGGTTTTTGGATACCCGTGAAGTAAAGCAGCCAAAACTTCAATTTTGATTGGAGTTGCTGGTTTGCTGGGGGGAGGATTGGCTGTTTGTGGAGCCACTTGGAAATTTGTTTGTATTTGCTTTCCTTTTGTTATTGGGGGCAGAGTTGGAGGATTGACTTGATCCAAATTGCCTCCCTGCTGCACTATTGCCTTGCTCCCCCCCAATGATGGGACATTTGATGGCAGGATGGTCATTTCCACACTTGAAGCAAGTGTGGAAAAAGCGACAGTTTGGTTGGTACTGACACTGGGCTCCTGTATGAAAGTTAATACAGTATCGCTTGGGGACTTTGTTCCGAAAGGACTGCGGGGCAGTTTTCCTTTGTCTGCTCTCTGGTGCTGGGCTGGGGGACTGAAACGCCCTGGTGTAGGCATGGGAGTCGATGAGGTCCCATGGTGTGAGCTTTTTGACCCTACGTTCCCGAAAAGCCAAATCGTACGCTAGCCAATCTTTCCCTTCTCGGGCCAGGTTTCTGACCGTGTAGAGGTGGGTGATCATCGGTCTGGCCTGATCTGGATGTCTCTCTAAGTAGACATACATGTAGCGCAGATAAAGATCTGTCCACATACTGAGGGTCATAACCTTTTTTGACCTGGGCTTTTCTGGCTTTTGGGAAACCAGCAGTGACAGCTCATCCTCGTTTGAGATGCTGAGGTTAAAGCTGGATTCCTCTTTGTAGTGTTTTTCCAGTTTAACAAAATCCACAAAACCATTGGCAACAATTGCTGCCTTCAACTTTGGAGCTATCCCCTCATCATCTTGGTCTGCCTCTGCTAAACCTATTGAAAGGCGGCTACAATGGGCCTCCATCAACCCCCCAGTCTGTCCCTGTATATCATTTGAGTGGGTACTGGTTATTGTGGGAGTTTGAAATCTATGGCCAGGGCTAGCCTCACCTGTATCTGGCGTTGATGTGTCCTGGTTGTGTGGCAGTGACACCTGACCAGTGTGTGCCGTGGTGGACAGAAATGGCGAAGGTGACATGCTGGTCATGGTGCATGTTCTGGCGGGTAGGCTGTCAGTCGCTGATGGGGCAGTTGTTGTCTGTGTGGGTGCCCATGGCCACATTGCGTATGGCCAACCCCAAAGCTGGTTTGTTGGAAGCATTGCTGGTGGGGGTTGCACTGGTGGCACAGGCGGGAACATCGGTGGTGATTGGGACGGTGTAGCGTATCCTGGTGGGAGCCAAGGGAGGCTCTGAGGGGCAGCCATCTGGGTAGTTGGAGGGGACCCTGTCTGATTTGTAGCAGCAGCCCCTTGGGTACTACTGGAGGCATCTGCGTGAGCCACTGGAGCAGCGTCTATCTGTTGGGTTGCCGACCTTTTCCCTCGCTTTGTTGTGGGCGCCTGTCTTGTGGGGGTGGAACCCTTCTTTCTCTTGACACCCTTTGCCATCCTGTAAGTATAAATCTGACAGGACAGAAACCTGGTCCTACTTCAGCTGTTTCTTTTTTTTTTTTTTTTTTTTGTTTGTTGGTATCTTTAACTTGAACTGCTGCATTGCAGAACAGTCAGTGCACGCAAGAATTTATTGTACACCAGCATATACATTTTTTTTGTTTGTTTGTTTTTTTTTTTTTTTTGTTTTTTGTTTTTTGTTTTTTTTTTATATATGTATACACTGTGTTTGAAGCCCTGATTTAGTACCGTTCTTAGTGAACCTATTTAATGGTGGTGCTGTGGGCGACGTATTGGCTATATAAATGTGCACATTTTTTTTTTGTTTTTGTTTTTTTTTTTGTTTTGTTTTGTTTGCTGAGGTGTGCTAAGTTAAGATTAACACAAGGTGCACACATGCTGTCCAAACTGTACAGTTTGCCGGCCAAAGGCCCATGGAGACCAATGACACTGCACGAATAAGGAAGCTGTATGTGTGACCACTAGGACCCAAAATTTTTATACCATTAGATGCCAGATCTTGAAACTGACAGATTAAAGTAAATGTTAGCTGGTTAGATAGAGTAACTCATTTACAACCTATCAACACATCCATAGGTGAGGCTACATACCCTCACTAGTGGATGTAGCAAACAATGTGTGGATCTCCACAAATGTAAAGTACCAAAAACCCTGACTACCAAAGACCAGAAAACTAACCACTATAGGATAGTCTTACCTGGTACCCAACACCGTGGCGGGTAAGGTCTATTAGTAGGGTAACATACAGAGGCCTCAGGTGAAGCACCGTGGCTGTCACTCAACATTAGAGGTCTTACATCACAGTTTTAAAGCAGTACACATGCTATTATGTGGCAAGAGAACCTTGTCTCTGTGGATGGTGAGTGTGAGAGAGGAAAACTCGGCTTGCAACCACGTGTTACGAGTCACCCCTGCATATATATCCATATATATATATCCACACGCACACTTATTTATAGTTACATCCACAAACAACCACATACCCACCTTGCAGACACTCATGTTAATTTTGCTTGCTGCATACTGTGTGTGTGCATGTTTTTTTGTTTTTTGTTTTTTTTTTACTTACTTACCCACATTGGCTTGGTTCAGGAGCTGCAAAAGTCCTCCCCTTACAGACCACCAATAGAGCTTCATTGAACTGTCCTTGATGTGGACACCATCTTCAGCTATGCCACTACCTTTTCGGTTTTCAAAACGGGTGTGCTCAAAAACACTTACCGGTGGAGCAGAATCCTTTCTGACTGTGTCATTGACTATCTGACGACACTGACTGAACACTTCCAAATCAACTCTGTGGCTGTACCTGGCCCTTGGAGCAACATTGAAACGTATGTCGGGCCTTCTGGGCAATATACCTGCCCATGCGACTCCTTGCACTTGGGATGGCATAGACAGCCATTCGAGCATGCCTGCAATCTCTCTACCTAAAACTTCTGCTGTTCCCTCTGATACTTGTGTAGCATCATTACTACCTATTTCTACAAAAATGAAATCCGGAACATTCTTTGGTTTCAACACATGCCTTAATTCTCTGGTAGCTGTGCCCTCCTGCCAAAGCTCGGTGAGGTACCTACCTCCTCTGTAGTCCCATACAATTTCATGAGCAGGAAATTCCGCCAGCCTGAAAGGAGTGCTTTCGACAAAATCATCAGAGCAAACATAATCGTGCAGCCGTCTTATGTAGGAATGGCCTAAAAGAAGAAGCTTCATATTGAAAACACGATCTCGTAACTGCACAGTACAGAAATGCTAGGGGTCTACCGTGTAAACAAAATCACGTGAGCAGCCCGGTCAAAGTCGCTGCTTGTGTGCTTATGCAAAGCAGGGACGCCAAGTGATTATGCAATCTTGGGTAACAGCACCAGCAAACTTGCACTCACGATTTTTCAGCGTTACAACAGAGGTATGGGGAATAAAATACCCAACGAATGTAAGGTGGCTGAACCTAGACACCCTACCCTATATGTTTACAACGGCTGTTACGCCACTCTACCAACCCAAGAATTCAAACTAGGCCTATCCAACGTGTGGAAAATTGTAGCTGCCTGTGCTGCATTCACCGTGTTTACAATTATAAAGTGAACTGCATCCCTAGCACCTCGACCTGCTAACTGGTAATAAAACCCGAGGTTTTTGTTTTGTTTTACCTGAATTGAATGTATACCGGATCCTTGGACCTTCACCGTACTTTTGAAACACTTTACCGTGGCTTTCCAGCTGTAGTACTGTAAAATTTAACGCAGGCAATGCAGGCCTTGTGGAGTCCTTGAGATGCCAGCGACGCTGAATCTGGAACTGCCGAGTCTGACCGACTGTAGGTCTCGGCACTTTCCATAGCTTGGGCTGGCTTAAACAAAGGAGGTTCTGCCAGACCCCACAAGGGGTCGCCCCAAATTGTCTTAGTGCGGTGAGAAAGAAATTAGCTTCTTATCAGAAACTTGGTTTTATGTCGAAGTTAGCAGGAAACGTAGTTAATATGCCCTTCTCTCTCTCTCTCTCTCTCTCTCTCTCTCTCTCTCTCTCTCTCTCTCTCTCTCTCTCTCTCTCTCTCTCTCTGAAGTTGTCGTCGTCTATTACTGATCTTAATTAATGGCACATTTGTCCCTTGAATTTGATTACCTACCCTACCCTCCCCCCCACCCCCCAAAAAAATCAGCAAGCTTAGCGGTTGTATGATAATGATACTCGGATTCAAACTTGAATGACAGATTACAAACACGACTGATAAAGTATCCATGACGACTTGAATATAACCCCTTCAAAGAAATGGGCGGCTTCTTTGATCTTTTTTTCGGCATGTGCGACAAATGGGCACTGATCTGTACCTCAAACCTGTTCAGAATGAATGCAGCGACGTCATCATCACTTGCATGCCCAAGGCCGACCCTGTCCTTCTTTTACAACCCACTATCGCTCCATATTTTCAACACCGATGAAAACTGTGTGTGTCTGTCTTATTTTGTCACGCGCGGCGCGGGCACGTTTCTTTTCGCTGTCAGTGGCGTAATTTTCTTGGTTCCATGATCGTCCACAACTTCACAAGCAGACGAAATGCCGGCTCACAACGAAAACATAAGCTGTACGCATGCGCGAGATCTGTATGTAAATCACCCAACTGACGTTATCGAGGAATTCCCTGCCACACTCTGTTTGAATATTCAAGTTCCATCGGTGGCTCACCGATGGAAGTCGCGATGATTTAACTCCCAAAAAACTCAACAACGCAACAAACAACTTCAGTAGGAAAACATGGGTGTTATAGTGGTTGATTTCCACATTCATTGCACTAAAGTTGGATCATATTGATAATTTGGGTCAACTACGTCGCGGAATGCAACTTTAAACAGGTTGACATTTTGTGTGATTATGTTTCTATGTAGACTTTTGTAAGACCTTGCTTGTAACTGCAGATGTATTACCTTGACCTATTTTTCTAGGTCACGTGGGCACTTCGTCTAAAATCAATGTGGACGTGATAACTCACAGAAGATTTGACTTGGGAAGTTGAAAGTTTATGTGAAGATGTTTCTATATATGATCTTGCGTGGGATTGCAGATGGGTGACCGTGACATATTTTTCAAGGTCACGTGGGCATGTCATTTAAAATTGACACGCATGCAATAACTCTGCAAGGATTCGACGTAGGAGGTTAGAACTTTGCTGGTTTATGTTCCATAATACTAACTACGTTGGGATTGTAGATGGGTGACCTTGACCTATTTTCAAGGTCACATGGCCACTTTTTAAAAATCATTGCAGATGCCCTCGAGGAAGATTTGTCTTAGAGAGGTTGACATTTTGTTCGAGTATGTAAGACTTTTGTAAAACTTTGCTTGTAACTGCAAATGTATTGCCTTGACCTTTTTTTTAAGGTCACGTGGGCATTTCGTAAAAAATCAACGTTTTGAAAAGTCAATAACTAGTGTATCATCAATAATTTCTGTAGATCATTGGAATCAGTATGCCTATTTATAAAAATAAGGATGACAATAGTAAGGGCGCACGGGCATACATTTGATTTTCTGTTGGAAAATCAGCCTGTTCTAGTTTACATTGAGTTTGAAGGACAGTAATCTTGAGGTGGTTTCGAGTTTCCATGGACTTTTTGGCAGCACCGAGCCAAAGCACAAGTTAACGAGCAACACTGTCACCCATTACGTATGAGCAATACTGTCATCCATTATATATGAGGAATACTGTCACCCAATATGTATGAGCAGTACTGTCACCCATTATACATGAGCAATACTGTCACTCATTACAATACTGTCACCCATTATATATGAACAATACTGTCACCCATTATATATGAGCAATACTGTCTCCCATTATGTATGAGCAATACTGTCACCCATTATATATGAGCAATACTGTCTCCCATTATGTATGAGCAATACTGTCACCCATTATACATGAGCAATACTCTCACTCATTACACATGATGTATTTTGTTACCCATTATATATGAGCAATACTGTCACCCATTATATATGGGCAATACTGTCACCCATTATATATGAGCAATACTGTCACCCATTATACATGAGCAATACTGTCACTCATTACAATACTGTCACCCATTATATATGAGCAATACTGTCACCCATTATATATGAGCAATACTGTCTCCCATTATGTATGAGCAATACTGTCACTCATTATACATGAGCAATACTCTCACTCATTACACATGATGTATTTTGTTACCCATTATATATGGGCAATACTGTCACCCATTATATATGAGCAATACTGTCACCCATTATATATGAGCAATACTGTCATCCATTATGTATGAGCCATACTGTCATCCATTATGTATGAGAAATACTGTCACCCATTTTATATATCCGCAATACTGTCACCCATTATATATGAAAACAATACTGTCAACAATTATATATGAGCAATATTGTCACCTATTATATATGAGCAATATTGTCACCCATTTTGTATGAGCAATACTGTCACCTATTATACATGGGCAATACTGTCACCCATTATATATTAGCAATACTGTCACCCATAATATATGAGCGATACTGTCACCCATTATGTATGAGCAATACTGTCAGCCATTACACATGAGCTATTTTGTTACCCATTGTATATGAGCAATACTGTCGCCCATTATATTTCAGCAATACTGTCACCCATTATATATGAGCAATATTGTCACCCATTATATATGAGCAATACTGTCACGCATTATATATGAATTTAGTCCATGGTTTTATCACCCTTGTAACAGTTTATATGCAACTTAATGACCTTATCTTAATTTCGAGGTCACTTGTGGGCTCTTAGGGTTTTTAAGTGGTGAAGACTCTATTTGAAATTGTGTTCACTTTTAAGGAATATGTTGATGAGCGCCTTGTAAATGTTTGTACCACTTGAAAAGTGAAACCGCTTGCATCGACTCTGATTTGAAGTGGGTGACAGCCATTCATGTTAGAATGAATCTGTGATGTTGACTAAAAAAGGCGTCCAAAAAGTAGCTTTTACTTCGTGTTGGCATTTTGTAATTAGTAGAGCAATCAATCCATCTGTCTGTCTGTAGCTCTGTCCGTCCATCCATATGCACCCCCAGATTTGGTTTTTGCAAAGGAATTTTTATTTACATTTATGATTCAATACTCTTCAAACTTAGAATGTTTATCTAATTAGAGTCTTTCATGGAATTGATAACGCTTCACTTTGACCTCAAGGTAAAGGTCACAGGGTTCTCCAAATAAAATTCGGTTCTATGGCATATTTACAGAACATTTTAGTGTACATCAAACGTTTTTGGTAATGCGTATCCAGATATAACATTGCTTGACATAATTCACAGCTAGGTGACCACGAGGTTAGAAATTTAGGCAGTACTTTCCTTGTAAAGGAAATTGGTGTAAGTACAATGTCTATATAATGATTGATGCAAGTTCATCAAACATGGTCACTACATGTATCCAGGTAGGACTTTGTAGTTGCTAGTGGTCACAGGTGACACAAAGGTAAACTAAATTAAAGTCACGTGGTACTTAAAAATGGCCAATCAATGATAAAAAGTTTTTTTGCAATGTATCAAATGTTATGACAGAAGCTCATCAATATTCAGGAAGACGTTCACTTGCGGTTTGCGTACAGTTGACATAACTATTTTTTATTTCGATTTTTTTCTAACCCTTTTCCGCCGATCTTGACTGATTTACATAAATTATCTCAGTAAAATGTTGACAACTATTTACTTTTGTTAGGACTGAGCATATCTGCAGTTTATTGAGATCTATTGTTCCGATTGATAGAAAAACCAGATCATAGTCAAAAGCTGAGACAGACATAAGTAGATTATCAAAAATGACTTCCTAATCAATCTAAACATTTTAGTCTTCGAGCTGTATTCCAGACAGGAGATGGAAGTTCCCATTGTTTCACACCGTCCCCGCACTCATGAATTTATAGTACACTACATGGACAGTTTTTTTGTGTGCACATTACTAAGCAAACGGTTGGCAGTTTAAGAGTAGTAGTAGTAGTAGTAGTAGTAGTAGTAGTAGTAGTAGTAGTAGTAGAAGCAGTAGAAGTAGTAGTAGTGGTAGTTGTAGTAGTTGTAGTAGTACACTTTATTGACTGAAGGGAGTCTCATTAGACACATTCGTCATACATAATGTGCATACAATATATACAGTGATGGATACCAACACAAGAGATAAAATAACAGACAGCATTTCATATGCAAACTAAAAAAAAAGTGCAGAGGTCCATATACGCATAAAATAGAGAGGGGGAAAAAGCCATATGTACAATGAATCGTGGTTCAGCGAAAAGCTTGTAGTACCCGGAAGCTTAACTTACGTGGGCTTTTTTTTTTTGAAACACTTATGGATATATCGACCTAGATCAAGTAAGACCGTGTTACACTTAGTATTCATTAACGTCACAAACTTATTTTCATCTGTAAGAGTATCAAATTCAAGGAGGTAATTCCTGGCTACATTAAATAAAACTCGTCTTTCAGGTTCATGTTGTTCACATTTTAGTAGAAATGTCTTTTATCCTCAATACACCTCATGCTACAGTTTAGGCAAATCCTTTCATCGACTGAGGTAACAGAGTAAGTTTGACGACCAGTTTCAAATCTGAGATTATGGGAACTTAATCTGAATCTTGCTATCGCTTGCAAATATGTTATGTTTGGGAGGGTAAAAATGCATGGCTCCATGCAAAATATAGACTTAAACACGTTGTACGTCCGTAGCTTTGAATCGTGGTTTAGACTGGCAAGTTTAGTATTCACTACCTGAACATACTGCCCAAAAGTTTGTCTTTGAAATTTCTAATAAAAAAAAAATTATTTTGTACAAGCTGATTTTCCCAGTTTGTAGACATACCAACACTTGTCAATATTTCAGATACTTCAGTACACCAGTTTTTTTGCCCAAAGCTATGCAGTTCAAGTTATGTATTTTATGCATATTTAACCACACTATCTTCGGGTAACCTTAAAATATGAAGCCAATATTTGATCATCCTAAGTTTTGGACATAGGTGTAGTGGAAAATCGCCCGGTATCAGCATATATACCCAAAGTTGGCGTTTGAATACGCACACCAAGCATATATTTTAATTGACTCAGCTGAATTTGTTCAATAACGTCAGATTCCTTATTCTCTGTCCAAATTTCACAACCATGCTCAATAATAGGACGGATTTGACAGTCGAACATTTTAAGAGATAATACAGGTGACGTTTTCCCCATGGGGCTGTAAGATAACTGTGAACACTTGAACACAGCTCGCTTGGCTTGTTCAGCCAGGTGAGTGGGTGTGCTACTGAGTGGGTGTCGCTTTGTAGAGTCAAAAACAATACCAAGGTATTTGAAACTATGAACAGTTTCTATGGGTACCTCATCAAATTTAAAACATGTTGAACAATTTCGTTTATTTAAAAGCATTATCTAATATTTTGACAAATTTACTAGGAGCCGCCATTTTTTGCAATATGCAGATAGGCCATCTAGTTGTCTCTGTAGTCCATATGGTGTCTCCGAGAACAGAGCCAGATCGTCAGCATATAACACATAGTGGAAAAGTAGCTCACCTAAAAATATACCAGATTTATCGTCTAAATAGTGACCAAGGTCAGTCAGGAATTCAGTATATAATTTTGGGCTAATCACCCCCACCTTGGAGCACACCAAACTCACTGGCAAGTGGCTCACTCAACACACCTTGCCATTTGAACTTTGATTTTGCTTTTGGAAAACACATTTTTACAACATCTGAATATTTCCCACAGACATCACGTTGTTTAAACCTGAAATATACAGTATCGCGGTTAATAAAGTCAAAAGCCTTGGTGAATTCTACAAAACATACATATAACGGTTTAATTTTTGTTTTTGGATGAGACTGTATAGAATGTATGCATTATCGACAGTTCGAGACAAACCTTGGAAACCAGCTTGAAATTTGTCATTGTGGGAGAATGCTGAATTTTTAAAGGTAAGCCTCCTGTATAGAATTGATTCAGAACGTTTCCCAAGGATGATTAAAAGGGTAATTTTCCTATGAATTTCTTGTTTGTTTTTTTCATAACCACCTTCTTTGTAGTGATCTAAAAACTTTGCATACTGAACTCTTGCGGCATCAAAGAAAATAAACCTCACGTTGCGGTCATTATTTGTATAATAATTCGCGCCTTTAGGCAAATCAAAATGTGCACCGAGTTGTGAAAGTATTACATTTAAAATCAAACTGTAACTCATATGTGTGTAATAAACCTGTCAAACCATCTACTAAATATATTGCTAAGGGCGTTATCATGATAATTGTTAGAACAATATCTAGAGTCAAGTTTGTCTTTTTGGTGTTTTGATGCAACAAGAGCTTTGTTAGTTCCTTTGGGCGCATTTGAAAAGGTGTTCAGAATGCAAAAACGAGGCAGCAGGATTATGACCGGCGCACCTTATTGTGCTCCATCTCAACCCAGATACTCTTGAATCCCCTCAGCAGAAATATTGAATTTTACAAATGCGTTCTGGTGTACAAAGCATTAGTTTTACTCCAGTTTACATGCGTGACAAGCGAAGCTACATGGGTGAAGTTGTCAGTCGAACTAACCGATCTGCATCCAAACATTTTCTATATGCACCTAGACCTAATATTACAGCTTACTGCAGCAGCTTTACATATTCTTGTCCACATTTGTGGAATCTTCTCCCTGAAAGTGTTCGACTGGCCCATTTGGTTGCCTCTTTTGAAGCACGTTGTTGACAACTTGTGATTAGTTAATTTTCTGACAGTCGTCTTCATGTACATTTCTTTCTCTTGTATATTGAAATTATATGAACATTGTATTTAAATGCAGGGCTGGATTGTAAACTAAATTATGCTAATTATGGAGAGCGATTGATAAATGAAGTTACCTTCTCTCCTCTTATCGACAAGAAAATAGCATACATTGCCAACCATCCCCAATTCTTCCAAATATTTTGATCATTACATCGCTTGAAAGGGGCAAAAATAAAATGATCTACGCGCCCTTTAGGTGCTTTGAGTAAAAATGATACTGAAAAAATCATATGTATTTACAGTTCCAAAGTTACTTTATTGTTTTTAAGTATATGAGAGTGCTTTCCCCCTCAATTTCCAATGACGTTGAATCACCTTCATTTGACCTTGAAACTTCATCACTCTGTAATAGGAGTAGTTGCAATGTTGTTGTTGTTGCTTTTTTTTCATCAGGAAATGAAAGTACCACTTAAAGAGCTACAAATTCCATGCAAAGTGATTGTAATGTAGGGAAATTTCAGCGCTTTGAACACTAACCTCGACAGTAAGTAGGCCTTACGTTCAAATTTGGGGTTAAAATACATATACTGACTCAAAAGGGCAAAGATATATATATATATATATATATATATATATATATATATATATATATATATATATATATAAATCTTGTTTGCATACTCAGAGGAGTATAAAATGGTGTCAATGGTTTCATATTCAGCAGAAAATTATTCCTGCTGATTATTTTTTTTAATTTCATCAAAATTCCATTGAAATACATGGTGAAATCGTTTTTTGTCATATATCATGTTTTATCAAATGGCACAAAAAATGTCTTTATCTAATATGTATCACTGATGAATAAAAGGCATCCATAATGTGTCACATACATTATTATCATTGATTATTGACAAACTATCATATGGTGGAAGCAGAACACTATATATTCTGTCCAAATTCCTTTCTTTATAGTTCCCGTATTATCATTGACAATTTTCCCCTATTATCGCCCCAAATTTCCCCTCCTGTTGCATCACATTAAGCAATAACAATCAGTTCCAAGCTCAAAAATGGCTTCCAATTAACCTTTATGTTTCAAAAAACATAATAAGTGGAATAATATGTATTGATTTAATTAGATATAAATGACCGACCTTACTTTGAGGCTCACTTGGTGCTTTTGCAAACACACTATATCCTATGATTATTAACCCATTTAGCACTTACCTTGGTTAATGGCAATAGCAGTGTCAAGGTAATTAATTTTGGCCTTTTTCACTAGCTTTGTCTTCCCAGCTGAATTCCCTGTTTGTAGCGGCCCCAGGAAGAGAAATCCTGTAATGGTAGTCTCCTGTGTAATTGACCTGGTTACAATAGTTACAAAGTACCTTATATGAAATTCATTCATTGATATATCCACCGTGGAAACTATATGCTTTCATTACTATATATACACTTTTACTGGCTTAACCTTGTGTGCTGGAATTAAAAGTTTCGAAGTTTCCATAATGGACATATCAGTGCGTGTTTCAAATATATAGTACTATGGGCATATAACCATAGTAGCCTGATCAATTCCCGCAGGGTAATGCCATAACATGTTCTTACAACCAGGGGACGGCTGACACCCGAGCTGGTGACAGCCAGGGCTAAATCACAAATGTGGAAAGAATCTAACATGCATATGGCTTAAAGGGAAGGATCCCAATACAATTGAGTACTAATTTTAATAACTCCCAAAATTTACAATACTGTGGTCCCCGTTGTAACTCGTGTTATGTAAAGAGTATGAAGCAGTTGATTTTCGTCATAAAATTCTTCCAAGTATGTAGAAAACAGCTGTCCAAACCAGTCAATACATGTATACTTAAAAGGCCAGTTGACTAAGTGATAAAAATTCTGGTACTCGTCAACTATTTCAGATCTCTGGCAACCCTGCAACCAACAAAAAGTAGTCTACGCCGTCCCAATGGTCAAATAATAGGATTTTATAGTTTGAGTTATTGTTAATTTGTCTTGCTTACGGATTTGCATGTCAAAATAGGACCACGGTCAAATGACTTAGCAATAAGTGTACCCACATTATATTTTACATTTTAACCCTTTCATTGCTAGATTGCAAGCTATGACAGCAGCTTTTCTGGGCACACCTTGGTGCAACATGCCCGGGAAAGCTGTTTGATTGGACCCTATCTCTCTGCACGAATATGTAGGTCCAATAGGTTCTACTCAGGCCTGTATTGAACGTACATGTATATGAGGGCCAATTCACTCTGCAAGTGTGTACTTATGTACAAATTTACTATTCCTCTTTTTTGCTTTTCAACCTGCAGTAGCATTTGGGCAAGAGTAGAATGACTCTTACCCTTTGCCTTATTGTGTTTGTGTCTTTTTGTCCAAAACCACTTCCTAGTAGTCATTACTCTATTCCGCAGTCCGAACTCTTTACTCTCCTTAATCTAACCTGGCCCATGTCTAACCTATATACATAGAAGCACTATTGTCCATATTGCACACGTTCCTCTGTAAAATTTTGAGATAGGCTGCTTTAGCCTAAAATTATAAGTTAAAGGGTCTTCAGCGGGTAACCAACCAACATGTTTCGGAGCCTTTTACCCTTACATGTCTCTCTGAGTAGCGGCTCCTTGCTAAATATCCAGCAAAGACAACCCACATAATCATGAATAAATATGAACGTGGCAAGTGATGAATTAACTAAATACATACGTGAAGTTTTGCTTATAAATGCAGAGCTTCATTATGAAAGAAGAATACCTGTCAAGCATACCATAATTACCAAATGTGTGTAGTACAGGTTCAGATAAGAACAATTTGACTTACCCCTAAACCAATATGTACCCTTTCTAGCTGGACAGCTTATCCTAGTTAAACCATCCGCCCATGTTTACCTAAGTGGAAACAATCTGGGGCATTATATTCAGTCCCAGTGATTGTAAAATAAACAGTTGCAGCTAGACTATCTGTATAAACCAAGGGAACAAGGACTGCTACAATGTGCATCCTGCATCAGAGATGTAAAACAAACTCCATGATGACACCTACTCCTCAAACAATTAAGCTCTGTTTCACTTCTAACC
Source organism: Hermodice carunculata (assembly GCA_964020975.1). Lineage (NCBI taxonomy): Eukaryota > Metazoa > Annelida > Polychaeta > Eunicida > Amphinomidae > Hermodice > Hermodice carunculata. The sequence goes on along the minus strand of OZ026614.1, from coordinate 4,263,167 downwards.
CTGAGTCAATGTATCAACGTAATGTGTCAGGTTTGTGACATTTGAGAAAATACTGTCAATTTTGAGTATTTTCTTTTTAATATTGAGTAAATGTGCATTTAGGCATGTCAGAAAAGAATGAAAGTCATTAACATTTATGCCGAAAACATGTTATCAAAACAATTTTTCTTAACAGGATTTTAAGTACAATCAGGCAAACATGTAACTGTCGTAGGCCGCTGCTTGCTACTGATTGCCCCAGGGGGGTTTAAGCTGACAGATAATTTTTTTTTTTTTTTGTTTTTTTTTTTTTGTGGCTCTGAAATATAATCTACTCCTGCGCCACATTTGTTCACTGTCTTTTGTCGCTTCACACAAATGTCTGTTTTTATAAGGCCCCTTTTCTTTCTCTGTTCTTCAGAAGTGCTGTGTGCTAGCAAGCTGCCAAGATTGCATAACAGGACTCATAGTGGCTTGACTAAAGAATGTTTATTCTTTTGATGTCACTGTTTTTCTACGCCACACCATTAAACACAAGAATAACTTAACACACACTACAGTACGGAAAAAAAGGAAAAAAGGACAGAAACATATAAATATAAGTATTTGATACAAAAGTTAGCAGTGGCATTTGTTATACTAGCCACACAAGATGAAATCAGTTACTATAGGGGTGTCTAACACAATGCTTTAAAGTCGGTCATAACATATAAAATGTCACAATTAATTCTTTATATCTTGTAATTTGATAATAAAGATATATATGGCTTGGTTGCTAAATAATGCCGAATCAGTTATGACCTTGAATTTTGCCAATGAATATTGACGAAAGGTTGTAATTCAACTCGTGCCAACTGCTACGTTTGAGAATTCTAATTTTTTAACATGGTTAAAAGTATCCCAAATAGGGATGTATTTATAAGTTGTATATAAGCAGCTGTTATATGTAAATATTGAAGTAAAGAGACCTCTCAATATCTTACGTCCATGTGTGGGTATTTCAAAGGAAATGTTTTATGCCATGCGTGGCTCTCTTTCATGCGACATGTATCAGTGTCAATGCCACAGTGTTGTATTACCAATAAGCAAGGGTTAATCTGTACTAATAATAATGCTAGCGATTTGCAAAATATCCAGACAGATGGCATAAAACAGCACCACAAAGGGTATGGAAATGTTGTAGATCAAGCGGATGTATATATACTGCCTTTAATCGACAGGATATGTGAGATCCATTACCATGAAGACAGAAGAATGGCGGTCAATATGATGTACTTTGTTTTGTGCCACTGACTCGCCATTTATCTCTCACTGCGGGGCTTGCAGTTGCCAGGATTTACCAGTAAATACCAATTCATATTGCTTTCATTTTTTAGCACTAAGTCTTAACACTTTTCTTCACAAACCAGTTTCCAGTAACCAGCGACTTTAGATATAACGGGTTATATTATTATTTCCGCTGCTGCTGCCTCTACATGTGAGCAGTTCAAGGACAGTATTAGGGAAGACCTCCATGGAAGATGTTCAACAGTGCCATATCCATTCAACGTGTGCTCTGGAAGCTAAACGCTGAGGAACTGTGTTCAATGAATCTTTATATAATTGTCAGGAGTTAACAGTTTGTCCTAGAGTGTTGATATTTCTTCATGCAACATCAGAATTTGCTCAACAAATAGCCAGGGAAAGGAAGAAATTTCACCCATCAAAACCTTCCAAGGTTTGCAGTGATCAAAATCCGCGCAATCAAATACCATGCAACGCTTCCTACCCTTGTTTTCAAAGTTTGTATTTTATTGCATAACGCCTAATGAGGCAGGAATAAAAAATATATCGCATTTTGCTTGATGAGATTTCACTTTGCTTTGTTATTTAACACTTTATGTTATATTCCGTAATCTTATTTTATCTTGTAATACATGCAAGCATTGTTGTTGTTGTTGTTGTGCTATACTATAATACCTGATTTCAAAATAATGGACAGCTGTTTTCGCTGTGCCACTGTAGTACGTACATGAATACACTGTTGCTAATAACAATCCCTGATTGTTATGTACTCATTGTACCCCAATATTGAAAGCTGAAAATTGCTTCAAATGAACTTAATATTATTTACAACTTTTAAATTTTTCGAGACTGAAATATTGTGATATCAGTGCTTATTATGTAAGTATAAATAGTTCTTTATTCGGCAGTAGTGAAGTGCACAGTAATTATATCCTATTCGGCAACTTTAAAGTCTGACAGTCTCATGGTTAGGGCTGCCTACACCATTCGTGCGTTTAATTACTCCGAACTGTTATGGGCAAATTAAGGTGTCTTGCCGCTAATATCTTGGTCAGCTTTATGCTACATTCAGATTACAAGGTTATATTATCCTTCATGGTTGACTTAAAAGTCTATTTACAAAAATGCACTATGGATAGGTTGTGCCGAAATGCATATGAATTTACCAGAATGCTCCGAATAAATATGCAACTAGAATGCAGTTTTCAACCTGGCAATGAAAGAAAAGCCCCATTCTTTAATTGTTCGCTTTTGTACTGTGCTTTTGTTGGAAATCATAGTAACTAAAAAGAGAAAATACTTGGAGAATATCTGTAAAACGGTATTTTAAATTTACATACGACATTAAGAAATGTGTCTATATCCTCTGCATGTTAGGCCAGATGAGTTATTCTGCGAGATGCGCATATTCTTATTGCACACGTTGAGAGCAACAGCTTTGCAAAAAGTAAAATAGGAGAACAATAGTTTTAAATTGCAACAATTATTTAACTGAGTCATATGTGAAATTTGTTTTAAAAATGATAAGGAAAAACGAAAATGAATTTTAGTACAACTTTGTAATTTGGCAGCACTAAAACTAAAGATTGAGGATCTTGATCATTGGGTAACTTCAACTAAAGCTTATCTATCCACAAAACTTCAGGATGTCTCTTAATTAAACATATGAAACTATTTATAACGCATTCAAAATACGCACTTTGAGTGCATAGTCTATGCCTTCCCATACAAATTGGGAAAATGTGATGGTCTTAAGAAGGACCATTCTTCTTGTTGGAAAGCTGGAATGTTTTATCGGAGACACATCTGAAAAGCTTGTTGGCTGTTGCAAGACTTGAACCTCTCTGTCTGCCGTACGCTGAGTACTGGCATGACCAGTGTGTGACTAGGCATTGTTTTGCTGAGGGAGTTTATCTGAGGCAAGCCACGGGAACCAGTCGACAACGCACTCAGAGCTGGGTCTGCAAACTGTCGGCCTGTGAGAGCGCCTACCAGCAAGCTGGCAGCACGGCATCTTGAAGCCCATATGTAACCCAGGAACATATACACATTTTGCTCGTTCTTTACATTAGGTCCATCCCGAGGCGATCTCTTGTGCTGCGATTATTTTGATGCCCGCTTGGTTTTCTTGTGTATAGGGTATTGAACTATAGGCATGATTTCATATTTTCTACAAAATTTCACGTTCCATCCGTTTCATAATAAACTAATGGGAACCATCGCTTTTCCCCTTAATATATGATATAATGGGTCCGTGGTTTTGATGATAACTTTCCATAGTATTTGTCTCCTGTGCCACTACACCTCACGGTTACATATTCAGTTATTTTGTAAATAATATACATGCACACCAAAAAAATAGCCTTTGTGTTTAAAAATTTGTTAATGGCGCCATCTTATCTTTGGCAGCCCATCACACACTATACCTACTTCATTGTGACCACTTTAAAGCTTACATGGATCTTAATATTGGGTTTTACCTGAGGCACCTTTCTGTTTTTAAAATTATAAGGTCATTTCATTAACGCTCTTCTGTCTCTCGGAAAGAAATACCCGTGCCAACATGACAAAATTTACTCAGGCTTGATCATTTGTTGCATGTAAACAAGCTGAAACATTTTAAGCCATTAGATACGATAGCACACTAAGTAACAACTTAGTGCTTTTATCAGTTGAATAAAGTCGGTTAGTTTGTTTTTAAAACAAAAACAAACAAAACAATGAATTTTTACAGGCCACCACTGCTCAGACAGGATTACCTGACGCCTCTTATCTTTGCTATTTATGTTTGGTCTTGAGGGTTTACCAGACGATCCCGTGTTTATCATTAGTGCCCTCTGATGATAGAAGTTTTCCGGTATTGTTCCATTCGTACAGTTAAACACACGCACAGGGGGGGAGAGAGAGAGAGAGAGAGAGAGAGAGAGAGAGAGAGAGAGAGAGAGAGAGAGAGAGAGAGAGAGAGAGAGAGAGAGAGAGAGAGAGAGAGAGAGAGAGAGAGAGAGAGAGAGAGAGAGAGAGAGAGAGAGAGAGAGAGAGAGAGAGAGAGAGAGAGAAGAGAGAGAGAGAGAGAGAGAGAGAGAGAGTTGGGAATTAGGATGTACAAAATGACCGATAACATGGGTTTTACGTCCTATCACCATATTTTTCATTACAGATTGGAACTTTCTTCTCCCACGCCTTTATCGCTCTATTGGATGGCATTCCTCGTCACGAATGAACATTGAATTTCAATCAAATATTTGTCCGACGGAGTAATATATTATTATCGGTAATATAGTCTGCAATACACTTCAGTCTTTGTGCGCATACATTTACCATTTTAATTTTTTTCCTGTTTGATGTTGAAAGGAAAGGTGTGGTTTACTAATCGTATCTCCCCCCCCCCCCTTCCCGACATGATCCGTTTTGTGCTGTGTTTTATTTGTTGAAATTAAACCATTAGTGGCACTGGGCTTCATTATTTTCGTTTCCTGTTCGATTGAATCTTGCTGATTAAGAACAGTCTGTGCAGATGGATAAGTGTTTAGTGGTATAGAAAATCCCACAGTTAATTGAACTTTAAAGAGGATACAAGAGGAGTGCACATGGACTAATTAAAGAGCTGCGGAGCAGTCCATCTTGACCTTCAGAATCATCTATACAAACATATATCACTTGTCCAGGCACAAACATTTACCCCCTTCTTCGTGACCAGATATCAGATGTCGTATAGCGCAGGGCTTCTGTCTCCTTTATGAAGATCATTTAGAAGGATAATTATAGGCATAACGTGACAGGATGAGCTTATCGGATGCAAACGATCCGTCGTCCGTCTGATTCTTCAATGATGTCTGTACTTTACACGATACAGAATGAAATCAAAGACGATATCTGTCTTGAAGAACAAGGAGTCGACTCTTTAAAATGATAGTGAGCAGCATTCCTTGATATTGACGTCAAAATCAAGACCGAAAAATATATTACAGTGAAAACTCGTTATAATGACATCATCTGTTCCCTAAGAAATGCGTCAGATAACTGAATATGTCAGATAAATGAATCAAATAACAAAGACAATAAACTTTTTCCCATCAGAATTTGTGTCATTTTATTGAATATGTCACATATCTGAGTGTTGTTATAATGAGGTTTCACTGTATATAAAATAATTGATGAGAGAGAACAAGTAAAATTTGAAATCACTTCATATCCACATTTAAAAGGGAACTTCCTGTGTATTTATGGGATTTTCATTTGACAAGTACTATTAATCAGCAGATGTACAAGGGTACTTCCAACGCGAATTGTTTTTGTCAAAACATCAAATGGTCGTCGTGTGGATTTTGGTGATAAAAAACTGCGTATCAATTGATTTAAATGCTCCCCAAAATTTTGCTGTAACGCTTTCAGTGGCAACTGCGACTTACACCAACGATTTACAACATACTGTCCTGACTTATTATAAAGGTGTCAGATTCATGTTCCTTGCAGAAGAACATTTCATTCAAATACCAACATGCCTGTACGAAGAATGTGGATACACGGTTGGCTGAACGATGTTTTTTCTGAGTTCTTCCGTTTCCTCCACCACAGACAAGGTGGGAGGTATGCACCGACATCTGTGCCATAGAGCCATGTAAAACAAATGTATCTATATATTTTCTATACTATACAAAGAAGATAGAAATGTAGAACTACATATGTGTGCCTAACCAGGAAAGTACTAGTGAACCTTCATGAGGATGGGAGGTGATTGACGAATTTACTGGTATGAACTGGACATATGATTTTGTAATGTGGATTTAGGATTCGTAGTGCATGCTTAAATACAAATTAAGAAACAAAAACAATATCTGAAAGAAAAAAACAAAAATAAAAACAAAACGAAACAAAAAAAGAAAGAAAAACAAAAAAATAAAAACAAAAAACAAAACAAAAAAAAACAACAAAAAAGCCTAAAAAACAAAATAAAACAAGCAAAAAAAAACAAAAAAACAAAAAACAAAACAAAACCAAAAAAAAAAAAAACCAAAAAAAAAAAAAAAAAAAAAAAAACAACAACAAAAAAAAAAAAACAAAACAAAAAAACAAAAACAAAAAAAAAAACATTTTCTCTTAAATTTCGAATGCATTAGCTCATGTCATGGTGGATTTATATGAAGTCCTACTTCTGTTCCTTATCACCACACATACCTATAGATAGAAGACGATGCCTTATCTCGCTCATATCTGTGTGCTGAGTGGCGCTACTGTCGTTTCACACTGTTTAACCAATGTTTTAAGGGCGTGGTATACTTTATGACTCATGGTTAAGTGTTTAATTTCTGTTTATGGTTAACATCCAATACCCTAAAAATATTTCTGTGCCCATTTTTACTGCTTAAGCTTTTTGTTCTTTCTGCAAAAACAGGTAAAAGTATTCTAATAGACCAATTAAAATTTAAATTGTTAGCACTCACAGAGATTTAATTTTTAATAGCTTCATCCGCATGTACAAAATATACGATTTATATAAACTTAGATGAGAAGTCTAGTCTATATAAGGACATGTTTGTAGCAAAGTCGTATTTCCTGTGCAAAAAGGCTATTAAAGTGTACCACACCCTTCAATTGTACAATGATAAGTAAGATCAAATGTTGCACGGTTAGTATAAGTATATCTGTTTAAATGCACGGAAATACAAATTTCTCTGCAACCACCGGCCGTATCCCCTCTTGGAGTTTAAGAAGTTTGTGGGTTATTTAATCCAATGCACAGAGTCTTTCCGTATTTTTTTCTGAACCTTTAGGGCCAATTGCATCGAAAATTTGTTTTGGTTTTAGTTTATGTTTTTAAAGGGAAATTTGTGGGGGTGTTTGGGTTTTGATGGCGCCTGTACATATTTGTTTGCCAATTTTCAAATGTTCTGTTTCATTTCTTTTAATTTGTTGTGGTTGTAATTTTCTACGTAGCCTTCAAAACCGCTTCCAGAAATCTATTCAAGTTTTGTTTAAATCAACCATGATTTAATCGCCACTACATCTGGTCACTGGGTGGCACTGCTCTCATCTAGTGGTTGATTTGTAGTCTCAACAATACTGCATGTTGAGATGGTAACACTGTAGGGGTAGGAGGGTGATACCATAAAAATGATGTTGTCTCCAAACGCGATGGTCAAAATCTGTTGAAATTTCAGGAAAAAAAAATCATCATATTGTTTTTGTTTTGTTTTGTTTTGTTTTTTTTTCGTAAAAGAATCCTAGATAATATCTGTGGCTTTCAAAGAAAATAACCGGCAGATTCTTTTCAAAAGCGGTGTATACATTGTTCCAAAAGGTACTAGTCAGGTTCATGTAATTGTAATTTTGAGCAAATGGGTGCATTCATGCTTCAGCTTACGGAAGCACCGTAGAGATACTAGATTTAAATGGTTCTAAAAACTGCGCTGTGCGCCTGACAGGGACACCGGGGACCAGACTGAGATCTATTGACCACCAAACAGTTATTAGACATTTGATCATTATCCCCACGATACGTCATACACAATTGATAAGCCATACACAATTGCACCATCCAGTAATCAATCACAAATTCACAGTGTCAGTTTATCTCATTAGCAGTAGATTCAGGTGCTATAGGTGAGCAAGTCTCGGGTGAATTCCGCGTACAATCGACTTCTTGTCTTTCATCTGCACGCCGTGGGTATTTTTTTTATTTTATTTTATTTATTTTTTTTTTTGGGAAAAAGCTTTTGTGACTGGTATCAAAATGATTCTGGAACGCTGGTAAAGCCATGTTTAGATACGAAATTGGCAGTTCCTCCTACTGTACCAGTACGATATGTTTTAATATATGTTAAATCTGCATTTGCTACTAACAAATGTATTACTTTCTGTTCACCCTCCGACATAAGGTTATAAATCTGTGTAATTTGGCAGCATCGGGTTAAAAGTCTGTGATACCAGGCATCCAGGCGCGCACAAAGCTACGCCGATCTAACAGAGACTAACTTCTTCATAGTATATTTAGTTTTCAACCACAGAGATTTTGATGATGTTTTTTCGATGCTTACCTGTCGTGCCCTCTTTGCTCAAATCAATTTGTTCGTCATTTGACTTGCATGTAGCAGATGAATTGTAAATTTTGGTTGTCTATCTTAATCTTGCTGATCACAGACACTGTGGCTACGAGGAATAAGTATTCAGGAAAAGCACCAAAAAAATCAGTTTCAAAAGGACCACAGATGGTCGAATAGACTAATAAAACAACTGCATATCAGTTCTTCTTGACACTAAACCCTGTTACCGCAACCCGGATTTCATAATTATGCCATATGAATCCACATTTTTTGTGTCTGCAGAGAGGAGAGAACACTTGAACTCTTTTAATGTCCAGTTTTGACCCAGAAAGCAAACTTCATCAGCACGCTTTGGGCGTAATGCACAGTGCGCCCAGGCGCACCAAAGAAAACTGTTGACTTGGACCAGTTTCGTGCTCTCTTATCATTAGAGTTCAATGAGAATTGCAGATGTGAGGCAACGGGATTTTACGTCGTAGGATAACAGCTCCCCTTCTCATTTAAGCATGTTAGGCTTTAAGCCCTATCCATGCGCCAATGGAAGGTATGGCTTTAATAGTCTGAGTGGAAGGGGTTAAAACGCTACATCAGCCAATAGCCTCATCACCCCTGGCTTCCATTTGAAGCATTGGTGTGCTGTCCGTTATTAATGCGGTGGACAGTGTCCGTACATTTTCTGAAAAAAAACTCTGGGCCATACAAGGAGCGTAGGTCTTGTATGAAAGTGTCTGGTGTAAGGGATACTTGGAAATGCACCACGACAGTTGTCTACACAATCTAGAGCTCAAGCAGGCCTTCAATTGGGCTTCTCAATAAGCAGCGTTTCTGTCACATGTAATAAATAATGACATCGGGAAAATAACAGATACTGTACACTTAGTCTGACTATTATCTTTTAAATATTTTGCTCATGATAATTTTGTGGAATGATTAAAACCCGTTTGAGTGCGCTCTTTTACGTATTCCAAAACATTATCTTCAAGGAGTTTCCGTGAATCTTTAGTGAGCTAAAATGTAAGTGTCAAAGACACAAGACAATGAAAAATCACAACATATTAGTACTGATCTGTCATTGTCGATATATGGAACTAAAAAGCTTGAATTATTTCTCGAGAGGCTTGGAATAATAATTGTATTCCATCAATTTAGAACACAAAGTTGCATCCATTGATGACCGTAAATGACGTTCCGAATGGTTCAAACACGGACAGAACAAAGTTCACATTGAATTTGCCAAGCTAACCAGCAGCCGGGCTACCTTGCTTACCGACGTCACCTCAAAAGGCATGTTGCCAGGGGAGTCTTGTCACATGACCTATAAGCCTATACCACTGCTGAGTGATTGGGTTCATCTATTTGTTACAATAGCGCTGAGGACATATTAGGTTAATCTGGAGCCAAAAAATAGGCAATGTGAGTCTAGCGTAAAGAGTATAACGAGTCATTGGTCGGATGGTCATTACGGGGTACATGAGAAATGACAGAACCTCGACGATAAAATACAAAGGATTGATCTTTTATAATCATCAAATACAATTTACCCTGCCAGTTTATCACATCAGCAGACGATCTAGGCGATAGATGTAAAATTGTAGTGTGAACTCTATACATTATTGATTTATTGCTTTTCACCCACACGTATTGCTGTGTTTAAGGACTCCGGTTATAAAAAAGGTAATTTGGACTAGTCACGATATGAGTGTGTAACGCTGTAGACGGTCATATTTAGACAAGAAAGTTGCATTAGATCAGGCTGTGGCAGTTAGTGTATATCTATCTGCTAGTAGGTCTTGTTTTATGGAATCTGGTACTTCTTTTCTTCCATTCACATAAAGTTACAACACTGTTGTATTTGTGTGTTTTTTGTCTAGAACCACTTCATAGTAGTCATTACCCTATTCCGCAGTCCGAACTCTTTACTCTCCATAAGCTAACCTGTCCCGGTCTAACCTATATACATATGGAAGTACTGTTGTCCATATTGCACACGCCCCTCTGTAAAATTTTGACATAGGCTGTATTAGCCCAAATATAGTAAAGGGTGTTCAGCGGGTAACTACCCAGAACATGTCTCGGAGCCTATTACCCGTACATATCTCTCTGCGGAGCGGCTCCTTGCCTAATCTAAATATTCAGCAGGACAACCCGCATAATAATGAATAAATATGAACGTGGCAAATGGTGAATTAGCTAAATACGTGAAGTGTTGCTCATAAGTGCAGAGCTTCATTATGAAAGTAGAATAACTGTCAAAAAACCATAATTACTAAATTTGTATAGTGCAGGTTCAGATAAGAACAATTTGACTTACCCCTGAACCAATATGTACCCTTTCTAGCTGGATAGCTTATCATAGTTAAACCACCTGCTAGTGTATTACTGAAGTGGAAATAATCTGGGGCATTCTATTCAGTCCCGGTGATTATAAAATAAACAGTTGCAGCTAGACCACCCGTAAAAACTGAGGGAAATTCTACCAAGGACTGCAACAATGGACATCCTGCACAAGAATTAAAAAAACTCCATGATGACACCTACTCCTCACTTTGAAAGTCTCTGACAATTAAGCTTTATTTCACTCCGAACCCTGAGTCAATGTATCCATGTAGTGTGTTGAGTAAATGTGCATTTAGGCATGTCAGAAAAGAATAGAAGTCATTAGCATTTATGCCAAAAACATGTTATCAAAACGTTGAAAACAATTTTTCTTGTGGGCCTGAAATGTCTGAAAGTGAATATCAAAAACAGAATGATGCCAAAAGATAAAGTTAAGTAGCAAAACAGACAAGTCTAAAAACTATAAAACTATTGCAGCCAAACTTCCTAATAATCTTTTTCATATGATAAGCAAAATTTATTGGGAAAATCAGAAAAGAATGAAATTCATTTGTATTTTAGTCGAGCGGATGCAATGAAAATATAATATTTCTTAAACAGACATAAAGTACAATTAGGCAAGCTTGTAACTGTCGTAGGCCGTTGCTACCGATAGCCCATGGGGGGGGGGGGGGGTTAACCTAACAGAACATCAAGCTCTCTAAAATTCTTGAGGCCAAATTTTCTAACCATCTCCGGATATTTACAGAAGAAAGTTTGAAAATATTTGATCAAAAGTACATCTTTGAATCCTCCTGACTCAAGTTTATTGTAAATAAATTTGGTTCTAGATGCAAAGTCTTGAAATTTAGAACAAGTACGACCAAATCTCAAAATCTGTGACAAAAGCGTATTATATCCAATAGTTTCCGAAATATTACTGTCCGGGAAAGGATAATTAACTACTTCAAAGTTAGCCTCATCTGTTTTGTGATATACTTCAATACAAAACCTGTCATTAGTGACCTGAATATCCAAGTCCAGAAACAAATCCCATATCAATTGTTACCCTCCAAATGGATATTTTTTGGGTAAATTTGTTAAGCTATTTCACTGAAATTTTGTACATCCACACAAGGGATCTCATCAATATATCTTGCGTTGTTTGATAATTTTGAAGCCATTTGAAGGTCATTGTTCATCTATTTTTATCCATATACTTAAATTCAAGCCAAGTTAAATATAAATCTGCCAGTAAAGGGGAACAGTTGCTACCCACTGGAATGCCTTTTATTTGTTGGAAAACCAATGGTCCGCATTCAACAGAAGTATTATCCAAAAGGAATCTGAGAGCATCTATCAAAGTTTCAACCGTTCAAAATTGACGTTACGTTTTGAATATTTATTTGTGACCAATATGATTTCTTTGTATATTATTAATATTTATGTATGGTTTACGATTGTGTTTAAACAGTTTGTTTATTAATTCTGAAAGTGTGTACAGTGTCGAAAAATAAAAATATTTGATATTTTTTGCTTTTACGTCTTTGATTTTAGATACAAACTCGGAAAAATTGCTAATACTCCAAAACTAATTTGTTTCACAGTTTCTTGAAATTGCATTTCAGTGTTTACAAAAATGATTTTTTAATTGCAGTCAAACACAATGTTACATTTGTTGATAGTTGTTTTGTTGTCCATTTTGAAGTACCAGCTATGAATCTGTGAGAATTTGCAGATCTGGAGAATTTACACCGTGTATAAGGTCGTATGCTCCTAGTGTGGGCCAACTTGTTCGTGACGTACTGTTTTCTCCAGCGTAATCTCATTATTTACTGTGTTTTCTTAACTCGACCCACTTTGTGCTTTTTTTTTTATCTTTTCGAATTAATTTTTACCGTAACTCTTGGTTTGATTATTTATATTTGCTCTTTAATTGGCTTTTATAAGTTGAGAACATCCGCTCACCTGCAAAAAATATGAATTGTTTTAAAAGTTAAAGACGCTGCTCGGGGATTTCAAATAGAACCATAAAAACATCTGTAAATCAGGCCATCCTGATAAACAAAATAATTGACTCAAAATTAATTGATTAATAATCGTTCAGAAATTCAACTTATATTGGCAAACTAGCTTTGATAAAGGGCTGTTTAATTAGTAACAGGCGAGAAATAATGTCACGGGATAAAAGGTCGAAAGTGTGTAGAATTATAGCAATTTGGCAGGACACAGGTTCGACCGAATTTTAATGAACTTTTGAACAGAGACATAGCATTTTCGGCATGCGTTTGTTGAGAAGCAGCCAAGGTAGACTGATGATAACTTATGTTTATTTTATTGCTACATTTATGTATGGTTTGGCTATTTTATGCTACGGAGAATCTGTCCCCCACTGAAAAGGGATAGCTTTTCTAGCTTTTAAATATTATTAATATTATTGATATGGTCATATTGTAGAAAGGCCAGAGACAACATGCGCGGCCTAACAGAGATGCGTCTTGTAAAAAGAATTCAAGGTGGTCATGTTATTTTCCTAATTTTGCAGATTAGAAACAATGTCGATGTTCTAAGTAAATCGTCATCTATTATATCAACACAATGATCTAATTCGGTTTCAATAGGCCTTTGCAGCAGTTTTATGTGCATATTACCGATAAAGAGGTCTTCAACATTTCTGTTAGTCAAAAGGTAGAACCAACGATTAAAAAATAACAAACGGGGTAGCATTATTACTTATCAACCATTATCCACAAATGTATACTAAGAAGCTTTAATTACTTCTTTAATTCAAGAAAATCGAATTGCTTTGTTCTTGATATAGATCTCTTTTCCTTCCAAGCGTGCTCAAGTGCCCTTCAATCAAAAGTCCAATGCGTGACAAGTTGCAGCAAACATATATAGACACTATAATACTGTAAACGTGTCACTCCACTTTGAAAGCAATGGTTGATTCATTGGACTGAGTCAACGGCTTTCTTCAGTACGCTCAAGGCGTATTACGCCCAGAGTGCGCCAAGGAAAGCTGTTGATATAGACTATTCTTATGATCTCTCAACTGTTCACATGCAGGTAGTGGAATGGAAGGTCCATGTACAAAGAATATGAAGCTATGCCTATCTATAATCTAAATTGACAATGAAAAAAATTGGGTTGCTTGATGTGTACAAGTTCCACTTTTCATTTCAAAGACAAGAATTCCTCTGGATAGTGCATCCTTCTAGACGACCTTGGTAACTACATATCATTATATACAAACGATAAAACTTCCACGAGGCTTATCGTGATTTTACCGATACAATGGAGCTGTAAACAAGCGCATTTTACTTGTTTCATGTCACGTAATGGACAGTTACATGTGCTGCTCTTATTGAACAAAATGTTTTTCATTGCTCAGATCATTGCGGTCTTGCCTTTTACTTTGGCGTTGTGTTACACTTTCTTGTGCAGGAGGGTGCAAGGGATAAATGGGGGGGGGGGGGGGGGGTTGGCATCAGATTGAATATGTCACATTTGTGCGCAAATAAATGAACCACTGCCGGAGAAAGACATACCTCCTTCCCTCTTGTCGCTGTACATCTGCCATGTCTAAACCCATTCATTGCTAACTGCGACTTAAGTCGAACTACTTCAAATGAACTGCTCTAACTAACATAAGCATGCTAGAGTCACGTTCCTTGTAAAACCAACTTTCATTCAAGTAGCAGCATACCTGCAGTTACACAGAAAAAATAGTCCAGATCAACAGCTCTTCTCGACGCACTTTCAGCACATTGCGCCCAAAGCTGTGGACTCAGTCCAAAGTATGAGGCTGAAAGAGTTAAACGCTTCACTGTCAAAGTCAGTCCTAATTCACGATGTAGCTCAAAGTAGCAGGAAATTAATTGACCATGTCATGCATTGTCTTGAGAGATCATATCTACATATCGTCTTCAATTTACTTGATGAAATTTTCCGATTAATCGGGAAATTAAAACACAAGTTATTGAAATGGCGGACCAAAGTAGTGATACTGATACTGAATGGTAGAAGAAAGGGTCATGACAGACGGTAATGCGTGATCCACGGCGAAAAGGGCCAAGGCAGAAAGTGATACGTGATTAATGGTATAAACAGTGGAGACAAAAATGAATGGATCAAAAGGTAAGGCGTGATCCATGGCAGGAAGTGTCAAGAGAGAAGACATGGTGTAGTTAATAGTCAGTGAGAAAGGGCGAACGCGGACAGCTATGCATAATTGGTGGTAGAAAGGGTTAAGACAAACTTATGCGTAATTAAAAGTAAAATTGGCTAATTACGTGGTTTACAGCAGAACGGGGTAAGATAAAAGGCAATGCATAATTTATGGTAAAAAGGGTTAAAGCAGAAGATAAGTCGCAATTGATGATGAAAATAGTTACGACAACAGCTGATGTGTATTCCAGGAGGTTATTCTTGTTGTTTGCACTTTGGCGCGACATCTTTGATTTGCATGTCGCGCATTCTCTACATAACCTTGTCAATACCTCATTGTCAGCAAACATACGGACTAATTTCCTACCGTAGCAAGTGGCCTTTCAGCTCAATGCAGCGGTGGCGCAAACCAGGCGGGACGCTGCATTTGATTTGCGCACGGTTTGTGTTGAAACTTTTGTCCTTTCTCTGCCTGTCTGTATTGTGCACCCAGCTACTGTCGACTTCTAATTTGCCATTCCTTCGACGCTTTTCTACACAGGAAATCGTTTGACCTCGTATTTTATTGTGATATAAAGCAGCCAGACAGTTACCATACATGCTTCCATTACGAATCCGATCGTTCATTTCTATTCTGTCCTTTCAATGCACACCAGGTGAACAAGAGCAAGTGGCCCTCTGAACGTCGTCTACTTTGGCTCCTAAAGCGCACTAAGTGGGATGTGCTAGAGGTTAACTGTTATTGAATTAAGGTAAACATGACTGCTACGATCAGATATTAGTAATTTATATCAACCCATGTTCGCCACGCCTTTTCCACGCTCTGCTTATTTCCACCGGAAAACTGATTTAGATTTTGTTTGATCGTTCACTTCTGTTAAACTTGAATGTGACACAGAAATTATGGATCTCCTTATTGTCATCAGAAAGCTTCACTATTTACTTCACTAAGTACTTTACTAATTGCTTTACTAATTACCATATTTGTTACGTTTTGCTCTATTCCGTGTTAAATGTAAAAGTAGAGCACACATCAGCACAATCTTCTTTGTATTTTCTTTAAAAGAGTCGGTGTGGAAGACAAGAGATTGGAACCGTTGGC
The DNA here is from genome assembly GCA_964020975.1 of Hermodice carunculata. Classification (NCBI taxonomy): domain Eukaryota; kingdom Metazoa; phylum Annelida; class Polychaeta; order Eunicida; family Amphinomidae; genus Hermodice; species Hermodice carunculata. The sequence goes on along the minus strand of OZ026614.1, from coordinate 4,247,276 downwards.
GTGTATATTTTTGGTGACATGGTGCCTATCTTCCTCATGTCCGCTCTGCAGACAACAAGTCAACCGTTTCGAACTCTGCATGTCTTCCACATGGCTGAATTGGGCAAAAACGTGGCTTTCTCTAAAGCCAATTTATGTCACATTACTTTTTGCGTACACTTGAGTAAAGTGGGTCACGACAAGCTAGTTCTAACCTCCTGGCCTACACACATTTATACTTGGTCTTCTACAATATGGCGGTCATATATTGGATTTTGAGTGGATCCTATACGAACATCCACTCTTGACGTATCGATAGAGATGGGTCAGAAAGTACCCCCACTTGCGGCCATTAAATTGAATACCCGTGCGCATGCTCTGCCCTGACGTAACGGTGCTAAACTTCAGGACTAGATCATGTGTCCAATAGTTTGAATCCGTTCTTTTTTACATGATAACTGTTACCGACAAACTGGGTAGATATGATAACTGATATGCAAATGCATCTGATGTTTTATTTGCAGTGCAGATTTTAAGTAGTATTGTGTAAACAATACCCTTTGGTTGAAAAAATGTCAAAAAGATAAAAAATAGTACTTTGAATTCTGCATTGCGTGGGCCGTTTTGCATTTTGCTTTTACAAACAGCAGTTAAAGAAGCCAATCTCTTTATCAGAAGACCTCACAACTCCATGAACCTTCCCATATTGTACTACATTTGAATGTATTGGCTACATGCAGCATGTATTGTTCAGTTATTATTCTGAAAGTCATCATCTATACACTGCCGCACTGACCTGTTGTACGCGGCAATCACCAGCACAATTGCCGTGTTTTGCGAGCAGTGAACGATAACTTGCTTTCGAACTGGGACGAAGTGTAGCAACTGATTTGAATGTTTCAGATGTCAATGTTTGTCGTGCATAACTAAAAAACAAAAACAAAAACAAAACAAAACAAAACAAAACAAAAACACCTCCCCCCAAAAAACAAAACAAACAAAAAAAAACAAACAAACAAACAAAACAAAACAAAGCAACAAAAAACAAAACACACACACACACACACACACACACACACACACACACATATACACACACAAGTTCCTCTGCTGTGCTGCTCTTACAGAGGCTGGGTCAGGAATGCATTCCTTGAGTAGCTACCAACTAAGCAATGATATAAAGTCACGTGCATCGGTGTGACTTGCCAGAAGAACCCGGCTTCTGCTTGGGCTGTGCAAATGTAGACCGTGACCAATACAGTACCTGTGGACTATGGTCTTTTCTGGAACAATCTAAAATAATAATAATAATAATAATAATAATAATAATAATAATAATAATAATAATAATAATAATAATAATAATAATAATAATAAAAATGATGATAATAATAATAATAATAATAATAATAACATAACAAGGTGTCCCTTACACATACTGCAGGCAAATATCTTCTCAAGACAAACTGATATATCTGTATACTTCAACATTATGAGAAATGCTTAGATGACCAATCTCTACTGTTTGATTGGATCGTCAGCCTAAAATAAAGACTGATGTGATCGAATGCACAGTCCACTTAAACCACAACCCTGGTATAATAATGATTCACTTATGAAAGCTCATTTTCAGAAAATTAAAAAAAAAAAATGTACCAGTATATCGAGATGAAAGTTCATACGTAGCAGAATGTGCACAGTGAAGTGGGTAGCAGAGAATAAAAGTTTAATGGCGGGCTCAGCCATCCCATGAAATCAGATGAATAGGTGACATTCTTTGAGGTGAACCAAAGTATGTTAAATTTTCGTAGATCAGGGTTTCTGTATATGCCATATGCGTCTAGACAGTAAATGGGTGAATGCTTAAATGAATGGAAGGGTGGATGGAAGTTTAAATCAATCAATCAATCAATCAATCAATAAATCAATCAATCAATCAATCAAGAGAGAGAGAGAGAGATAGATAGATAGATGGAGAGAGAGAGAGAGAGAGAGAGAGAGAGAGAGAGAGAGAGAGAGAGAGAGAGAGAGAGAGAGATTTATAAGCATCTAATTTAACCATTTTGATCTTGCATCATAAAAAAACAGACTAATTCATATATATCGGATGATTTATTAGATGACTATGTGTGTAAATTCTCAAGTACGCCTGGTATTCACCTGAGCTTTAGTTTATGACGTGATGTATACGTTAATACTTAGTAGAAATTGTAAGCGCTTGGCATGATTAAAAATAAATATGAAATCAATGATTGTCTGCCACCATATTTATTTTACTGGGTACTTTGAAAACATGTGTAGCTCTAGACATGGGGACTAAATTAGGCTCATTTTTCCCTGCGTTTGTCATTCCAAAATATATACAAAATATTTCTAACCAGCATAGTTTTGACAAGTAGCAGTATCCCAGACAAACTATAACGTTTTATTTTTTCAAGTCTCCAGCAATAATGAGCAGCTGTGGCGAACCATTAGTCATCTGAAAGACAAATTGACTGGGCCATCTAATCAAGTTATACTGTAAACATATTTTTGGCACGTTTTTGGCTCTTCGTGTATGTTTTGGCATCGATCTTTTTTATTGGCAAGGGAGATAACGCCATTACGGACAGGCAAAGCATGTGTGATGTCCAGGATCTGCATGTCTATTGGGAAGAGCTTTTCTTGAGCTATATTGCATGTTTTCGCAGTGTTCCTTGAACCTATCTCCACAGCTGATCCAATATCCAGATAGTTTTTGTGACACTCGGAAGCCCTCCAGTACCCTCCTGACAGTTGCAGCTAATGTCTTACTGCTGTTGTGGGTATCAAGTGCTATTTCACAGAGTTGCGATGAGATATATGTGGTAAGGGGGCTAGGTTATATTGTTACATGGCTAAAAATCGTTATTGTTCCGTTGCAAAAGTAAAAATAAGTGAATAAATAGATAAATAAATAGACAGACAAAGCAAACAAGCAAGCAAAAAAAACAAAAAACAAAAACAAACAAACAAACAAACAAAAACAAAACAAACAAACAAATAATAAAACATAAAACAAACATAAAAAACAAACAAACAAACATACAAATGAATAAATAAATAAATAAATAAATAACAAAATGAATAAATAAATAAATAAATAAATAAATAAATAAATAAATAAATAAATAAATAAATAAATAAATAAATAAATAAATAAATAAATAAATAAATAAATAAATAAATAAATAAATAAATAAATAAATAAATAAATAAATAAATGAATGAATGAATAAATAAATAAATAAAAAAATAAATAAAAAAAATCGAGAAACTTCAGCTGCAGACTCTGAGGTCAAACCTACCACAGATTGTAGTTTAACATGACAATGATAACTTTGTGTGTGGTGAGGTAGTTAAAATAACGCCTAACCATACAATCCGACAATAATTACTAGAAACTCTATATGTCGGTGCTGAAAAGCATAAATGCACCTCTCAGTGGACCAGTAATTGTTAGAATTTTGACCGATGGCATGGCCATGTGTTGAATAGCCACTCTGTAGCAAGTATTACACAGACACTGAGAAACTATTGTGCAGGTCGCCGACGAGTACATATGGTATGTGAGTAGGCAGCAGTAGCACGCGGATGCCACTTTGACATGTCAAAATGCACCTTTCCAGGGAAAAGAATCAGCAGGGAAATTCGATACAACACTCAGAGCTGTAGCACACCAAATCTCTTCAACTCGATTGGGGTTCTTAATTTGTACACATAAATAGCTGAGAGCAGAGAAAAAAAGTACCATGTTCTAAAATCCTGGTCATTGACAGTGCATGATATCCATTCACATGACTTATGTCTGGATTGGTGATCGATGTGATGGTCGCCTGCAGCAGCTCGGTGCGGCTTACAGTAACTGAAACAGACGACATTTAGATTGGCGGGAAGATATAGCAAGACAAACGGTGCCATCAGAATCTCTTTAATATGGCTGACCTAATATAGACTTATATGCCGTCTGCCCTTGAATATGCCCCAACTGAGAGTCATAGTGTAGATTGTAGACGAAGCTACCCCGTTATTGCGTTTTTAGTATGTAATTTGCATAACATGCACTGAAGTGTTTTATTCCATCAGTTTTGTTTCGAGTAGCAATTCTAAAACAAATACCATATTCCCCATACCAAAAATGCCTGTATATTTTGTTTTCTTCTACAACACGGCCCTAAAGCTACCATTAATCTTGGTGAATTTGCTTTTACTATAAGGTATACATTCTTAAGCCGTATTCTTATCTTGTCGTAAAACATGACTATCTCTGACCGTCCATGTGACCGATTATTTGTCGACACAAGCATATCCGGCGACAAGATGCTTGCAACCAGTCTCAATGAACGACCTCCAAAATGCACCAAACTTTATTATGTCTGTTTGGAGGCTAAGCATGGCATCAATGTGCGCGCATCATGTTATAAAAGTGCTCAACATGCTACTAACTCACAATATATTGGAACTGATGCGAAAAATTCTTAGCCATTTAGCTGATAGAGCCAACTTTGTGGGCAATAACCATCTTAGTCATGGTTGAGGTCTGAGTTGACTTGAGCATGTGCGGTTCGTGACAATACCAAGGAACGAACGCACACACAGACACACGTACACACACGCATACACACACACACATATATATATATATATATATATATATGTATATATATATATGTGTGTGTGTATATATATATATGTGTGTGTGTGTGTGAATGAATGAATGAATCTTTATTGACTGCGCTGTTACATAAAATACAGCAATATGTCAAATATACAACATGTACACATGTAGAGTATGAAAGAAAAAAAAAGAAGAAGAAAATCACATTAAAATATGCACACAATCAAAAGAAAAATGTAACAAAAACAGTACAGACACGTACAGCACAGTATAGTACAATAGATACAAAAGATTTACATAAATCACTAATCACCTGAAATGAAAATAGAATGCAGTCATCAAATTGGCACGGTGTTACATGATTACAGTGGTTTCTCTCTTTGTCCATGAAATTTTCAAATAGGTATACAAGTTCTGTGTCATGCAGTACCAAAATAAATTCCAACATACACTGAACATCATAAGTATCCGAATTACAAAATATTTCGCGTATACTCTTAAGCAGATTTTGCCTTGGATTTTGAAATTTAGTGCATGTCATAACTAAATGAAATTCATTATCAAGTTCTTGGCAAGTGTCACAAACTCTCTGGCTAACAGGAACTTTGGTAGGACGCTTATGTCTTCCTGTTTCAATATGTAAATTATGTGCACTAATGCGTAATTTAGTTATATTACTCCTTGTTTCAAAATTTTTTACAACATCTAAATAATGTTCAAATTTAAGTTCTGTCTTAAAAGATGTATACGTTCTCAATATAGATTCGTTATTTTGATTCAAAATTTCATTTTGCCACTGATTTCGAAATTTGTTTTCTGTTTTATTACGGAAAAGATTTGAAGGAAATTCGTGAAAAAAATCATCTTCGTTATCCCAAAGTTCCTGCAGCCCGAGCAAATTAAATGTATCTTTTACAGAATTTAACCAGGTTGATTGACTTGCTTGAGATAAGTGTGTGTGTATTGAACATGGAGCAAATTGATTGGTTGATCCTTCTCCAATAACGATCAGTGGGTCACGTGCTGAATAGCCTGTAGCAAATTGATTGTAAAAGTGTAAGAAGTGGCATCCAAAAGAGCATCTTTGGCACTGTGCCGTTTGGTTTATTCTCTTGACTGAATGTATGTGTGAACTGAATAGTCCCACTACATTTCATCCTACATACTAATGAGTAGACAGTTGCTCCAAATAGTGCACAGACGCTGCAATATATTCTTTTTCCAAGTGGTACAAAGAAAATGTGAAAAGAGTGAACGCTGACATAGTTTACGTTATGTTCCTGCTTGATGTTGTTTCATATATGACGGGTAGAATATTATAATGTAGGAGAGAGATAAAGTTCAATCTTGCACACTCGTTTGGCTAGGATAGCAGTAAGCTGAATTACGGTCTGTTCAAGATTGGTGTCAAAGCACAAATCAACTCTCACTGTGGTGCAAGGTACGAAGATGCTTGGCACTTCCCTTTTTTTCCCCTTCCTTTTTTTTCTTGTGCAAGGTATACTGTTCTACGATCCCGGGTACACAGCATCATTTTATTGTATGCTCTTTTTACATTGCAAACTGTACTTTATGTTTCACCTAACTGCACCGTAACAGAGAACAAGATTTTAATGCTCTTTCTGGAAGGTTCTCAAAGACAGGTATTGGTTGCGATACTTTGAAAATGGAAACTATGCCTAGTACACATATTTATCAATTATTTTGAACATAGTATGCCTCTTTATCTGTCCCTGTGCAACTGTGATGTCTTCTCAATCTTGCGTCACGACAAGCCAGCAGGTCCTGCCTAACTGTGCAATAACTGTGCGTCTGATGATGTGCTGCTTAATTGTTGTTTATTCTTCCACGACATGGGTCAATGTGGAGCTGAACCCTTTTCCCAATTGCTAACTGTTATTTTGATTATTGTATCTATATATCATTGATGAATGATATGCGTTTAAACCAAACCAAATGACATAAGAGTAAATGATTGCCGACGCACTTCAGGCTGAGTTCATTTTCCAGGTAATGGACGAGACTTTCGTATACATAGTGTCAGTTTTAGTAAAAGGTATGTCATCAAGGTTATTACAGGATGTTGTCAGTTTTTCTTTTTTTTCCTGGGCATGCTATGAATGTTATCAAATTTGGTTTCTGATCTGACTCGGCTAAGCAACCGCAATATATGCGTAAGCGCTTAATTCTTTGACTAGAACCTTAGTACCATACAACTGCTACTACACTATGAACCCTATCCCCCAACCCCCCAACCCCCCAAAAGATAGACTAAATTAAAATAAAAACGTCATATATATATATATATATATATATATATATGCCTAAGTACGTGCCAGTATACAAATCTTTTACAACGCCATCTATCAAACAATCAGAGGCAGAACCAAACACACCGCGTGAAAAATGATCTTCATTATATTGAATGTGTTATTTTAGGAGTACCACGCTTTGAATAATTTCAATTATTCATCGTGGGACCGTAGGAGACAATTTACGATTGTTTTCGGAATACATATAATAGTATGTTGGCATAGACAATGATGTATTGTGTAGTTATCCATCAATTAATCCATTCATTTATCGTTTATATAGCCATAGAGTGCAAGCATTCGAAAGGGGTCTAAGATCTGAGCCAACAGTAGATTTTTTTTAATGAAATGGAATGAAATGTTGACCTTTTAGATACTGAACTAACTTGATGAAAAATGTATCAACAAAATAGCATCTAACGATTCTAGGAAATTATGTAATTCAGTATCAAACATGAAGGCACCTTGTGTTTGTTGAATGTATAGTGCATTCAGCTCACATGCAAGATTGGCAAAAATGATTAGTATAGAGACAAAGGAAAACTGCTGCCTTATGCTTTTATACAGTTGCTTTTCAAGTCCCATTTTTGGGAGGGGGGGGGGGCAGGTTAGCCTACAGATTACCCAAAGTAGAGCCTGCGAGTTGAGACATGTAGGCTCTAATGTTTGTTTTCAAATGACCTTCAAAAATATACTCGTCATCCCAGTTGTAACCTGGTTTCAGAGCGATAACTGAAACGATTTCACTGAGATTCTGGCTAAATTTAAACGTAGTTGTGAGCAAACTTGAGGTGCTGAATGGCGTAATGGCGTTGTTTTTTACAGTTTGTGAGCAAAGCGCTGCTAAGCCTGACATCATGGCTTCACAGCCAAGAAGTGTGATTTTGTGTGATTGGCCAGTTTGGCATATAGACATTTCAATCATGGGCGTGGAACCCACACTGGGCAACACCGGCGCCATAACCAAATACCACCATGCGGTTATATTTGAGCTCTGGTAGTATTATAATCTTTTTAATAATCAAAAGTTAAAAAAAAAAAACTTTGCAGTCAGGGTTTGTATGTGGCATTTTGATTTCAAGCCATCAAGGGAGGGGACGGAAAACAAGAAAAGGGAAAAATTAAAAAAAAAAAATAAGCGTCCAAATAGAGCACTTTGTTATTCGTACGAAGAGAAGGCGGTAGCCTTCACATCTTGGAAGGGCTAATGTAAGCATTACAATGCCCCATTGCTATCCGAGTCTGATCATATAATGACTCTCTTTTCTCGCGATAATAGACCTAAGGACTTGTAGTCCCTAACACGAAGCTGTATGGGTGGTTCCTACCCGAGTTCAGTTATTGTGTATAACTACGAGAATGAGACGCTGTCATGTATCCTCGAGTTCGTATTTCAGTTTATAAGAGCGAGAGAGAAAGCGAGAGAGAGCGCGCGCGCGCGAGAGAGAGAGAGAGAGAAAGAGAGAGAGAGAGAGAGAGAGAGAGAGAGAGAGAGACAGACAGACAGACAGACAGACAGACATGGGGCACTTATCTGCCGCAGATACACAAATTATCGGTAAAAAGAGTCACAATGACGAAAATAAAAGTACAGAATCAGAAGCACACAAATCACTGAAAAGTCTTGACACATAAGTATAATTATATTCATTAGCATTGAATCTTCAATTGAAATTATACACACATGAATAAAAATAGATCCGACTTATAAGAAAACATAAAAAAATGATAATTGAGAAGACAAATATCAGTGACTGAGCCCTTTCCTTGAGATGCCGTAAGGTTTTTTATGATATGGTTATCCTAGAAGAAAACGCAAAGAATCTACTATTCCCGCATCTGGTTGAGTGCTGTAAGAGTTCCCGCCTGTGGTTGAATGCAGGAAGATTTAGCAACAGTTATGAGGTTGACCATGCTGAATCCAGTTCTTAAGAGTGATGGATCAATGGTGGCAATACGATATACTAAAGTCGCTCTGATGGTATATCCTTGAACAATATATTGCGATAAAAGAAAAGGTTGCAAGTCCCTTCCTGGACAGGAAATATTAGAAATTCGCCGGTAAAGAGATAGCGTGTCTCGATTTACAATGTCTTTTATATTAGATACTAGCAGGGCTGCCCGCAGACGAGTTGAGCGAGATCGTTTACAGAGACACATTAACATCTAGCAAAGAGCTCTGGGCAGATTCCTATGCTTGACTAATACACTTGCAGGTGGTTTAATAAAGATAAGTTATCCAGCCAGAAAGGGTACATACTGGTTCAGGGGTGAGTCAAATTGTTCTGAATTTGTACTATACAACTTTAGTAATTATGTTTGGTTTGACAGGTATTCTTCATTCATATTGAAGTTCTGCATTTATAAGCGAAACTCCACGTATTTTGCTTATACATCATTTGCAACTTTCATATTTATTCATTATTATGTGCGTTGTCTCTGCTGAATATTTAGCTAAGACAAGGAGCTGCTGTTCAGAGAGACATGTACGGGCACAGGCTCCGAAACATGTTCTGAGTAGTTACCCGCTGAAGATCCTTTTATTTATTTGGGCTGATACAGCCTATGTCAAAATTTTACAGAGGGGCGTGTGGAATATGGACAATACTACTCCCATATCTATATAGGTTAGACAGTGACACGTTCGCTTATGGGGAGTTACGGGTTCGGACTATGGAATAAGGTAATGACTCCCACGCACTGGTTTTAGACAAAAAGACACAAATACAATATATATACTCAAGGCATAGGGCCAGGAAAGGGACCTCGACAATATTCCATATACGAGACGACGTCTGAAGCTAAACCTGGATAACTCGTGCCTGCTCCAGAGAATCGGCACACCAAACGTCGCGCCTTGGATATCCAGCTAGAGACATTACTGTCTGCCTGAAGATTCTCTTGGAAAACAGCAACAAATAATTCTAAACTATTGACATTATGTAACCTCACGGATCCAAGGTTCCGTGATAACTCATGTTCAAAAGTAGATTTTCCAGCTACCATGAAAACAGATTTCGTAATATTGAATGATAAGTGCTATCTTTCGGCAAATAAATCCGCGGCCCAGAAACTTCTGCCGTCCGAATGGGTTTGGACTAGAAAGTGCCGACACTAATCCTCTTTTAAGACCCTCTTTACGCTTTAATCCACACTAAAACTTTCTTTTGGACGTAGTCCTCTTGTATCTTACAGTTTTAAGCGGCAGTTCCCTTGCGCGAGATCTACCAGCCATATCTTGAAAGACGCATTCTTCCCGAGCACCTCGGAGTTATTGAACTGGTTCCTGTAATGGTCCAAAATCAATAGTTGTCAATGTTCTCGACCACATGCTTGCGCAAGAATTTTATGAACGGTCTACGTGTGTGAGTGGGCATTCCAAAATGGAGTCGGTTCGGTAGCTTTTGTGCTTCCAGCAAGATATAGATAATAGTTAGGTATGTGACTTCGAAAATTTTAATTATTAAATGTGGATACGGAATAAATGAATGAGCCTGCATTTATTCTTTTTTTTTTTGAAAACTTCATTGTATGCCCGGTTTGAATCGTTTGCATGAGGATTACGATTTCACAAGCCACGATTTTACTCCTACACCATTTTGACAATATGAAGGCTGTTTCTACTTATATATGAATTGCACCGTGCGATCATAGAGAACAGGAAAACCACAGCTACAAAAGTATGCAAGGCAACAGAGTTACTATTAATACGACACTTCCAATAATATTGCCCTAATGGTATTCATTGGAACGTGAGTTGGACCTAACTTATCGAGGATGGAGTTTAAATCATTGCCTTTGGGGCCCAAGTTTCAAGAAAACGGAATCGTGGTTTCTGCTTGGTAATGTTAATTTCTGTAAGTGTACTTTATCAGCAAATGATAATTATGCCAAGGAGTCTCATAAACAACGCTGTCTTTTAGCCGATAAAGCTCGAGAATGTGATTGCGTGTACACATATGCACATATGACCACAGTTACTGGGGCATAGTATACGCTTCTATAAAAATAATAACAACTCTCTGGGGATTAGTGATGGAAATATATCAAACAAGTGCACTAACGTTAACAAAAATTGAAACATAAAACAATTTTTTGAATATCCATTACCATAATTAACAATGGACTACAAGAACAAAACACACCAGACATTGATACCCGACACACCGACACACAAAAAGACAAGCACAAAATATATTCAATCAAAATAGTTAGGCTGATATATTACCATAGGAAGCCCGCAGAGAGAGACAGATAGAGAGAACGAGAGAGAGAGAGAGAGAGAGAGAGAGAGAGAGAGAGAGAGAGAGAGACAGACAGACAGACAGACAGACCGACAGACAGACAGATGTGATGCAACAATGGTACTATCAATAGGAGCTGGGCCAATGATCAAGTTTCTGAAACACATTTCAAGGCTACACAGATGCTACACGTAACCAGACTTTATGTGCTTTTCAACAAAAAATAGGCCCAGCAATATTAAGGTCCACACCATAAATGTACATTTAGACAATATAAATGCTACATTGCTGACGAATGGTGCTGAAGTTGCTCAACCACTTACACGTATTATGACTGCTTTCTCTGGACAGTAGCTGCGTCCCAATACACAGTAGAAGGTGCGTGTAACTCCTACTCATAAAGCAGACAGTCCCAAAAGCTCCTCAAACTACCAATCCACATCAATTCTTTCAGTCTGTGTGATTATATTCAAGAGAGCTGCGTCAAAACATCCATCAACATTCCAACAAACACATCTTGTATTATGCACACTACAATCAAGGTTTTGAGAGAGGCACTTTGCACTAATAACGGCAACTGATGTAAGCGACTGTATTCCTAAGAACACAAAAACAAGAAAGGATGGCAGGGCAGTATACTTTGATCTACGAAAAGCATTTGATGTAGTCGATACAAAAACCCTGCTGTTTAAATTTCATTTTTAAGTGTTACCGAAAATGACTTAAAATAGTTTGAAAATCATCTTGGGAACCGTACCCAATGTGTGAAGTTCTCAACATTTATTTCAGATAATGCACCACTTACATGCGGTGTTCCACAGGGTCCCTTTTATTTGTTCTGTTTACAAAATATTTTACACAAAGTATCGGGTGTTGCAGTTGTACAGTACCATTGGCATGTCTACCTGTTATCATTGTCAAATGTGTATATAACAATTGCTGTCTTCCAAAACTTCAGAGACTACAAAATTGGGCTGGCAAAGTTACATGCAAGCTCCATTTGATACTCCAACAAGAGCACTCATAAATGATCTGGAATCAAAGGACGTATACATCTGCAGATCTGTGCACTAATGCACAAATGTATTAACTGTCTAGCGCCATTTTTATTCGAGTCAACCATTCCAATAGAATAGTCATAGTTACAATGCCAAGACTAGCACTTTGCGGAATCTTCAGACTCCAATGTTTAACCTAAGAGTCTGACACCGTTTATTTGTTAAGAGAGATAGCCATGCCAAGAATAACCTGTCTGGATAATAGAACAACGCCAGTTTACAGATTTTTAAATCGAAGGAAATTAATTAATTTGGGCCACACGGTGCCTGGAAATGGTCTCTGTTGTACACTTGGTGCTTTTTTATGTAAACTATTAGCAGCATAATTTCTTTTACATTTTTTTTTTCACTTTTTTTTTCATGCTGCCTTGTCCTATGTGCCCTGTTACTAAGGTTTGTCCGTTCTGTGTCCGGACTTTGTTGGAAAATATGGAAAAGTGAATCAAGCTTCTCTGGTAAAATTGATATTTTGACCTTGACTTTGAGTGGGAATTATAAAAGGGTGCTACCATTTGGTCTAGCCAATGCATGTCAAGCACGATTATAGTAGTTGCACATATTACAAAAATTGAGAATAATTGGGTACCCTACAAATGCAAATCTTTTTGTCTGCTGGGCTGTGAATTGAAGGGGTATCGTCGTCATTATGTCTGTGCTCCTGTAGGTCCGTACATGGGTCCATTCACCTTTTGAACGAAACAATTGCTCACTAAATCAAAATGCAACCATCAAACTTCCTGGGGTAGCTTATCAACACCTGGGGTGAGTTTTCTTCCTTCTTACCTTGACACTTTTTCAATATCACAGGATCAGCATAAAAATCCTTGCATATACATTATCTTGCAAATAAATGAGACCAAAACCTGCATACTTATACCTAAATCACCCTACCACGTCCTTGCGTGAGTTTACTGCCTCCCATTTTTCAAGGTCACGAAGGAGAATGTATAAACGTCACCGCAAACGGTGTATCTGGGGTAAAAACGAAGCTACATCCTGGAAACGTTGAGAACTGTAGCATCCTATAAAGTGCTACTCAATGAGTTTGCTACCTGGGGAGCGTCACCCACCTTTAAGGTCACAGGATTCGTGATACAAAACGTCTTAACGTTCTATCTAGGGAAAAATCCCAAAACCGCATCCTCCAATATTTGATTGGTAAAGCATCTCACGAAGACCTTGGTGAGTTGACTCCCTGGTGGCGTCAAGCTCAAAGGGGTCAGCATTAAAAACTTCTTCCATGAGACATATTTTTTCCAGGCGTGGACGTAACACTATTTGATACTAGTCGAGGGAGTCTCAAGGTTGTTCTGACCAATATATTTTACAATTCATTTTATTGGCTAATATGTGCAAGTACAGCAGTCCTAGAGCACAGTATACAGAATAAAAAGACACATGTAATACACAATGTTAATTTGCACTAATATTTCAGTAAACGTTATCCAGAGAGAGTACGTATGGCATTTGTATAATATTCTGAGCAAAACTTAAAGAGTGGCTTCAAACAAAGGACATCTTCAACAAATATATCAATGTGCATATAAAATAAAGCTGAAGTGATCTGTTACGTATTCAATTATTTATTCATAGGGCTGTTTTACTCCAAGTAAATTCCAAATACAAAACGCAATAAAAGCAAAATAAATGAGTCAATCAATATATGACTGAAAGACGTTTCTGGTAGAGATATTATACTTTACTAAGTTATCAATTGTTAATCTTGTAACATCAGCACGACAAATTAAAATAGTTTTACAGACTGTGCATTAGTAGTCGTAAAGTAGTTGACAAGATGCTTGTAAAAATGTATGTGGCCCAGACATCAAAATATGCCTCTGGACAGATATCCTCTTGTACCGACCGCATGAAACTAACCAAAGGACTTTGTCTACATTATCAAGGTTTTAATTCATTCCATACCAGTCCCTTATTTTTCTGTATGTTTACCTAGATTTGAGACGACAATTGCATATTTAAATTCTGCATGAAAAGAGCTTTCAATCAAGTACCAACATACCTTTAGTCTTAAGTCAGTGGTTCTGGCACTGCATGGCAAGTCATGCTGCAGCTGCCCTTGCGGCAGCTGAGCCGCAAGGGCAGCTGCAGCATGACTTGCCAGGCAGTGACAGAACCACTGACCAAGGCCTGTCACCATAGTATGGAATGAGTTAAGTGTATTTTAAAGAGGTCAGGATAGAGATGACAAGTGATAGGAAAGTGACAGAAAAACCTGAGACGCCGTGCGACATGACAACTGGAAAAGGGTTGTTCACATTTCCAGCCGTCATGAAACCTGTTGAATGTATACGTGATAGGAATTTGACATGTCTCAATCTAAAGCTGGTTTGTAATTAGTTTGCCCGTAAAATTGTGTCGTGTCTGCATGAAATATTGTAGTCTCATGTCACAGAGAGCGGCCGACTAAACTTATGTATATACATTCGTACATTTATTATTCGATTACTTTTAAGTTACGTGTTGGGAGAGGAACCAGCATAAGCCTCCGGCTTCTTCTCCAATCCCGTCTCTTTTTTGAGAAATAGAATGCCTTTAAATCAAATCAAGTTTCGTGTATATTAATCTTCTTTTTCCTAATAGACACGAGTTACAGGTTTCATCGTATAGAGAATAGAAACAGTTAATTTGGCTGCAGACATATCTGCGATTATCACCTGTAGTATCAAGTGGCTAATAAAGCAGCGCAATCGCGCGTGGAATAGGTATAAATGCCAGGAACAAAAGCCTCGCCGTAACACGCTCCTCGCTACTCTATGTATTCAACGCCTCTTCCAGTAATAGAAACGGAAACGAAACATTACAGTTAACACTATTAAAAACTCCATTCATCTTCACTCTACCAAACTCCGAGCTGAACTAGACTCAAGAGAAATACACCCTAAAAGATGGTGGAACCTTAGCAAATCTATTCTCGGTCACAAACTCTATCAAAACATTCCAACTCTTATTGACGATGGAAGGAACATTTCTTCCGACATAGAGAAGTCTGTGACATTCAACAGGTGTTGATCAGTGCGAGCCCCCGCATGATGACAATCCTTTGCCCTTGCCCGACTTTGGCTTCCGGACTGAGGCCCGCATGTCTACGTTTCAAGTGCAAGGACTCGATGTGGAAAAGATTTTAAAGTCTCTGAAAACTAGTTCTGCTTGTGGTCCTTACGGTATGGGAAACACACCTCTTAAATGCTGTGCCCTTTCAATCTGACGTTCTCCTACTGATCTATTCATTCTCTGCTTATCCAACTCGTAATTTTCAGATCTCTGGAAGAGGTCCAACGTGTGCCTCGTCTTTAAGAAAGGTAACAAACAGTCAAACGAAAATTATAGGCCAATTTCACTCCTGTGTGATGTATCTTGACAAGTACATGAACATCTAGTTTATAACATTTTCTATGAGTATCTAACCTCTCACAAGTTACTTTCTGCTAAAAACTCTGGCTTTAGGAAAAACGATTCCACTATCAATCAACTTGTTAGCATACTTCATACTAATTACAGTGGCCTTGAGTTGGGCCATGTGGCTAATTAGACAGACTTTGGCACACTGGTCTACTTTTTAAACTGAGAAAAAAAAACAGTTTGAAGATCCTGTGTTACTATTTATAGAAAGCTATCTCTCAAACCGACTTCAACGCGTAAGTATAGAACAGACCTAATCTTGGCTCCCTATAGAGGCTGGGGTGCCCCAAGGTTCCATCCTTGGCCCCCTACTTTTCCTCGTTTACAGTAAAGACATCACTGTTAACATTACATGTGACATCCGTTTATTTGTGGATGATACTAGTATTCTTGAAATTGTCCACGATCCAACGGACACACCTGAAAGCCTTATTTCTAATCTTGTATAAATTAGTCGTCGGAGCAAGCTCTGGCGGATGACATTTAATGTTATCAAATGTATTTCAATGACCGTGTCAGCTAAACGACACAAGCCAGATCATCCTCCCCTACTTTTTGGTAGCACACCGATACCTGAGGCTACTCAACATAACACATCTTGGAGTTACACTTTCAATTTGTCCTGGCACCAGCTTATAACACGCATTTGGGGAAAAAAATACAGCCAACGGCTTGCTCTTTTACGCAGACTCAAATATAAACTCTCCCGCCAGACTCTCATACGGTTGTACAGTACTATGATTCTTCCTATCCTCGAATATGGGTGTGTCCTGTTTGACAATTGCACTGAAAACCTGTCACAATCTATAGAAGCTGTTCAGTATGAGGCAGCCAGGATCTACCTTGGCGCAACTCGATACACTCCACGTGTCTGACTTCTCGAACAGCTTGAATGGCGAACTCTAGCAAATCAAAGGAAATACTTTAAACTTATTTTTTTGTTTAAAATGTATAAAAGGTTGGCTCTACAATACTGACACGATCTCGTTCCTCGTGATGTTGCATTCACTACTGGGCGTCTATTGAGAAGTGTACTGAATTACACCAAATTAGGTTTACGACCAATCTCTTCGGAGTTACCTATACAAACAATATATCTGTGCATTTAAAAGTAAGTGGACAAACAAGGACTACGTGTAATTCTAGTGTTTGTTTGACAACTTAGTCGAACTGAATTGATAATCGAACAGATAAAAGATTAGTAGAAAAAAAACAATCAAACAAACAAACAAACAATCATAAACAAAAGCAAAACGCCTGTTGTATTCGTATTTTATAACTACTAGAGACTTTGTCGTAGTGTCGTACGTTAAAATAGAAACTGTATTTTGCATGTATTTATGCACACCCACACAAAAAGGGTAAACGCATATAGTTAATACAATGCGTGACGATTGCCGTCAATATCATTGCAAGAAGCTTACAATGACTGTAATTGAGTTTGTTTTACACCATATGGCTTATTTAAGTATTTGTTGCAAAGAATAAAACAAGACAACCCTGAGAATAAGTTATGTGCGAACTTTATGGAATGCATGATATCATGACAGCTCACTTTAATGTGATTATGTATGAGAAAAATTCTTGTTAATCTATAAATATTCAAAACAAAGTTAGGAAGCGATTATCATTTGGACTGTTGGTGAGTCCTACAGGAGATCCTTTCCTGGCTTATTATTACGAGACCATTAGCATGTGGCATTACCAATATAACTCTGGAAAGAAATATAGTTACAAAACTAAACATTTACGATAGTCTTAATACAATTAATGAAGCTTCATATTTGTAAAAAGATGCTTTATACGTTACAAACAGCAAATGTATATGTATATATATTTATATATATATATATATATATATATATATATATATATATATATATATATATATATATATATATATTTATATATATATATATATATATATATATATATATATATATATATATACATATATATGGTTTCAATCTATACTACTGTCAGCTGAGTATATAATATAAATTACGCTTGATATTTTAATTCAAAGTAAACACACGTCATCAGTTCCTATATATTGCTGGGAAGCTTTTGCTAGCAGTGCTATTTGCGCTTTAGTATAGAAATAGCACCTCGTACTGCTGTGTTTATATCGGATCAAATTACGCCCTTTCCGTGGCATTGTCACTATTGAGAGTTACATTTGTCCCTCAAAATGCGCGTACAAACGTTGATAAATACACAATGCATCAATATACGATAAAGTGTTCTGAATGATTAATGTCTTAAACTCCTATCAGCTCATCCTCTAATCTAATCATCTACGATATACATGTAGTTGTGCAATCTATAATATCCATAGGTCTATATAGCATGGAGGGAGTGTTTTTATTGGGGGGGTGGTGTTTTTGATTTGTTTTTATTCGTTTAATGAGTTTATATTATTACATTACGAGTGCAAATCCACACTTGGTGTGTTTGACACTGTCTTTGACAATTTTGTACTAAGCATGGTCATAATGATGACACATTCCTATTACCGATGAACCGATCATTCATTCAATGACAAACATGACTGACTATGGTTAAAGAAAACATAAGAATGTTCTAGGTCAACAGTTAGCGCTGAAAAGTTAATGATGGGAATATTTACCATCATACTATTAATATATTCCATGTATTTTTATTTTTTTCAGGCTAATAATGTTGATTTGCCTCAGATATTATCCAGACACGTCTTCGCATTATCGTTTTGTCAGCATTTGGTCAATTAGGGGAAAGTTAAATATGCTTATTTGGTTACAAACGTATTAGGAATGGGAATTGACAAGTTGAACTCTGATCTTGATTTTTGTCGTGCCTGATTGATATTTTTAAAAAATCTGAGCTTAGGAAAAGTAACATACTGCAATGATTCTACATACTGGAGATCAGGTAGTGCACATATGCGTTCATAAAAAACCATCAACTTTACAAGTAGGACTCCGGCTCTCCACAACGCTGCTTGGAAATGTTGTTTAAGAGGTTACCACACGTTACATGGAATACTTCCAGGTCGAAAAACAATGCAGTCACGTGGTTATTCTGGATAAAACAAAATTAGTTCGAATAAAACACGTAAGAAACCGATTCAAGTAATGTTGAGGATTGGTGCGATGGTTTGTAATTTTGTGAGCAGGCCGTAGAACAACAGGCCTGGGGAATGTCCACTGTAATGACGTAATAACTATGACAAAGAGCAAAAGATCGCTTATACTTAGTAAATAGAAGCAAAAGCTCATAAATACCAAGCCATAGTATCAATTGATCAACGGGGAATGAAAGTCAAATCAGCATCATGGCAGAGACACCACTAGTGAAGGGGCAGACGCCAAAATGTGATCTATCAGATTTGGCGAGAGGCATTGTCCCATCTTTCCTGGTGGAACATGGTACATGCAACAGATACAAGTCAACTAGACGTACTTTATTTTTCAGATTTTTTCCCAACATGATGAAGAAACTTGACAATTATACTATTCTGAAACAAATACTGTCTAGCTGTAATGAAAAAAACTTGATTTATAACATTAAGTTGTCATCAAAAAGAGAGAGAAGCGCTATCAGTGTCATTAATTTACTGCTATGTCTCGCGTTCATTGCCTCTTGCTTTTTTTTTTTCCCGGAACCGTATTGCACATCTTTGTTGTCTTCTATAGAAGCACTTTCTAAAGGAATATGAGCAGGGTAAATATGTTTATTTATTTATTTATTTATTTATTATTCATTTATTTATTTATTTATTTATTTATTTATTCATTTATTTATTTATTTATTTATTTACATTCATTCGTTCGTTCGCTCGTTCGTCCGTTCTTTCTTTCATTCATTCATTCATCTATCTATCTATCTATCTATCTATCTATCTGTCTATTTATCTATCTATCTATCTATCTATCTATCTATCTATCTATCTATCTATCTATCTATCTATCTATTTATTTATTTATTTATTTAAGTGCTCCATTGCAGTTCTTTTAGCGCACGGTCCCAGCCTGTATAATCCACGCGCATGTCAATAAAATGACAACAGCTGTTCAAACTCCTGGTCCCAATCCAGGGAGTAACGCCACAGATAAAAACACCTGGACTCCCTGAAGGTCCCGATAATTAATCGCCAGTTGTACCAACCCCTCAGTGGCACATTTTGAGCCCGATCTCAAAAGTAATTCATTTGGAAGTAGAACAATAGATGTGGATCAGAGCCCCCTGTCTCTCGGTAGTACTGGACTAGCGCTGTGGGCTGGCCCATTAAAACGGATTGTTTGTCCAAATTATGTAATGGAAGTCAACGGTTAGTAAGTATTATAATATTTGCTGTAAACAGGGAACGCGTGAGTCAGAATAGTTCTCAAGGGTCTCATGTGACTAAACTTGCAACAAGTCATGATCCCACAAACGCTACAAAGCATCCATGTGTGTTAAAAAGTCAGGCACATTTGATTGTACCATGAGACAACACAAAGCACTGAGAGTAGGATATGGAGTTTATCAGTAAGCACATGGGGTGACAATTACTTCAGATCCCCTGAAACCAGCAACTGGTCGTGAGATATGCTGTCACTGCAGTTTTATATCATGCTTGCAAGTACAGTGTAACCGACTGTAGTGACGTTGGTTTAGGTTTTGTGTTGTATATGTAGTTTGCGCCTTGCAATGGAACACGCTGGTTTCTAACAAACTGTGCACTGATGTATTTAATGTAAAATATTTAAGAAAGTGCCTTGAAAATTACTTTAAAATGTTGAGTCTCTACGCTCCGTCTTCTATCGAGCGTCAAATGGATTTATTTATTTATTTATTTTATTTATTTTTTTTTTTTTTTATATTTTTTTTTTATTTAAGAATCTACACCTTTACACCACCATCATATGGACTCAAATGAGTCAAATCCTTCAATGACCATTTTATATTTAACGATACACACACACACATATATACATATATATATGTATGTATATATATATGTATATATGTGTATATATAGTTATTATTATTATTATTATTATTATTATTATTATTATTATTATTGGTACCATAAAAGTGAAAACTTTTGCACGATCTAGATAATTATAGCAGAGACAATTTGCCTTACACTTTTGCACCGCAACGTCAGCCTTGGTTCTGTCGTTGATATGTAGCAGTGTTTCAGCTTGCTTCTGCAGTACTTAAGGGCTGTTAGGATACTATGTATGATTTTTTCCACAAGAAAATTAGTATCATATTTAATTTCAATTCTGTAATCTACAAACAGAGTCTTCCGTTCCGCACCAGGCTATATGCTATCCTTTCTGACACATATTCTCCCAACGTTATTTGTTAAATTTTGTTTTGAAGCAGATGAATACACGTTGTAAATTTCACTGTTCGACCAAAAAAAAACAAAAAACCTTAACTCATTTCACTGCTGGCTAATAAAGGAATTAAATGAAATACAGTTTTGCACCTTATAAGTCAGACATCATGTTTAATGTACCACTGCGTTGGCATATATACACTGGAAGACGAAATACACTGCTAGTCATAGTGAATATACGTGTTGGCTCGTGACACCTTATAATTGATGAACTTAGTAACTGCGATAATTTAGACCCTGCAATTTTCGGTATAGTCGTGGTACTACGCCGCACGTGCAGCAATATATATATGTGAGCTTGAGGGAATTCCTCTTGGGTTTAAGACGGTTCGTCAGCTGAACACATGAACCAGAATAACACTTCCATTGGAATTGACCTGACCGGGACTGTTACTTGACCTGACCGGAACTGTGCTACATGAAAGAATTAAATTTTACAGAGGAATGTGTGCAATATGGACAATAGTAATCCCATATGTACATAGGCTAGATAGGGACAAGTTAGCTTATGGAGAGTAAAGAGTTCGGACTGCGGAATAGGGTAATGACTACCAGGAAGTGGTTCTGGGCAAAAAGACACAAATACAATTTGCGTACAACTCTTCGAAAATAGGGATGTACGATTTTTATGCAACCAGTGTCATTGGTGCGATGGCCTGTGGGTATAAAGTGTCTAAAGTATCTTAAGCTGGTTACACCTAATGGTTCTTCAGCCTTGCAGGCTTCAGACCTACGTTCTGATTTAGACAATCGGATGGTGCGGCAAACTGCAAGCTACAGCCATAAATCACAATGTACGAACCACTCGGGTTGCACTGGTAGTCGTGGGTCTTTGAATGGCATCCATTTTAAAGCCATGGCGGGTAGGACAAGGTCGTATCCGATTTTAGTTCCATTTTCTATATGCTGTGTGTTAAGTATCCCCGAGACAAGTTGGCTATTAGGAATACATTGAGCAGATAGAATAGAGTACAGCGCATAATCGATACTCTGCTATTGCACGAGCTAATATCAATTCAAGTTATATTTCTCACAGAGCAATCCCTTTATGCTTCCAAGGTTGTTTTATTACAAATGAGTGTTTGTTTCATGCGGAATGGCCTCTTCTTTTCTTTGCTAATGCTAATTTTGGCGTCACACTTGGACCACCAATTACAAAATTTTACAATAAGTCGGTATGGAGGAGACATACCGTAAGGTAACGGTAATATCTGAAAGCCGCGGGGCAAAAAGACAATATCAATAAAGCAATATGGGTTAAATATATGCTAAGTGGTATTGGGAATTTACTTATGATATCGAATTTGATTTTCTCCAGCGACTAAGTGGTGATCACAACCTTGCTGTTCGCCACGTTTTATTTGTCAGCATTACTAACTTGCAGAATAGCACATGACACTTCTTCCGTGGCACCAGCGGATTGAAATATGGTTGGAGAAGGGAAAAATGTATCGTCACCATTGGCCAGGAAACTCGTTCAGAAGACCATTTTGTAAAACACGATGGCAGGGCACGGGTGAAATACAGCAATTTCTCGTTCGTGTAACGAACCCTTAAAACATTTATACTAAGTCACTTAGTAAAGCACATATATTGCATTCCGCGGGACATATAGTTTGTCTTTGGTTGCTTCCTTATACTCTGGTGTTTACATCAGTCTGTTATAAATCAGTCTGCTGTATACATCAGTCTGCTGTATACATCAGTCTGGTAAACTTAGTGTAGTTGAGCTTCCCTCACAATTGGAGTCCGAACGCGACCAATTTCCCAGCAGCAGTGAAGACTCGTGACACGTTTATTCCAATCACATTTTACACCTATGCATGAAAATACCACAGTCTTACAGAAGCTTATTAAGACAAGGCAGTTGCTCTTTTCGTGTGAGCTACCCGGTTAGAATATGAAATGTTAATTAATTATTATGAACAAAAATGCTGTATCAGTGTAATGGTTAAAGGTAATGTTTGAGCACAAGAATGAAGGCCGTATTTGTCTCATAATATTTGCAAAGTAGACATGTATTTTGTATCCAGTGTAACAGCAATTACTTTGTTTCTAAGCAAAGTTTCCAGAAACGACGAAAATAGAAATGGAATGTTTTTAGATGTCACAGTAAACACCAGGGACCATGATACCCTAGTAACAGAACAGCTATTAAGAATAAAGCACTTATATTTACATTTTTCTTGCAAAATTATGATGATCTTGATGATGATGATGATGGTGATGATTATGATCATGATAATGATAAAGCATATAAATGAAAAGTGTTTTTACATATGTCATTATACTAGAAACAAATTACATTTCTGATTTACAATATTTTGATAAAGCTACAGGATTTATCCTTTACTATCGAACATAACAACAACATTTATATTTATCTAATTTCAAATCCTTACATCAAAATATAAGCAAGATACAGGAATATCACGTTATAAACAGTTCTTGGTGGAGTCATTGCAAACAAAATTAATGATCGACATTGGCGCTAACGCAGCGTTCAAGTGGTATTGGAATTTTGATACTGGTCCTAAATAATGTTAACATATTCATGTATACCTATATCTCTTTGTCAATTTCTGTCCCTACCTACCTGCCTACCTACGCATATACTTATCTATTCAGCTCAAAGGTAAGACTCTTAAGGTAACTCGGAAGTGTCAAATAAAGAAATGACAATAAACTTGAAGTTAGAGCCACTTAACCTGTCTATTTGAAGGTTTGAAATTACGTGTAAACGCGTCGCAAATTAAATGATTTGACCACTGAAAGAGAGACATTTTTGTATTTTCATGGCATCAGCAGACTTCATATGTACATTGACTTTCAAAGACGAGTCTCAATTCAATACTAAAGATGTGATGGCCAACTATTAATCGTAGCGTAGCGCAAATATTACCAGAGGTAACTGATAAATTACTCAGTCAACTGGTGCACTTGAACATACAGAGTTTTCGCTTTGGAATTTGATGCTATTATTCGCCGCCAACGGTTAACCCACGCATCTTGATCAAATCACACTTCCATCTCACTTGCGAATTAAGATCAGGCTGATGTTTTCGCTTATTTCATTCAATATCCAAGGCTAAAATTAATTTGGATTTTATATCTGTCTTGTTGGAACAGAGTGGGGATGAATGTTAAATTCTTCATTTAGGCCCATAGTTTATGGCGTTCATTGTATATCCCGATGACTATTGCATGTCTGGAGATGCAGTACTTCAACGATGGACAATGATAACTACTCAAATTCAATTGTACAAAAGGCCTGCCGCCAAACGATGACCTGTCCTCATAAAAGTAATATTGAACAAAGGGGGAAATTAAATTAGTCCTATACCCTAGATGATTTTTTTTTCAAAATTGTCGCATCTTAAACCATGGTGCTATCACATAAGTAATGGATGATCTTGTGAAAGATTATTTACACACAATCAGAACAGAAGAAGCCGGGACAATTCATCAGCTAAGACGATTTGATGACCTGCGCCTAAGATATCGACTAGCAGACCGGGAACCAGGCACATCTCGTCCCTCACTGTCACAGTCAATCCAGAACTATATTGTTATTTGCGATGACTTTTCTTTTTGTGCAATGACGTAAGTTGTTCTTCTATTGTTTCATTTGGAACGGGATATCATATACGCGTATGTATGTATGTATGTATGTATGTATGCATGTATGTATGTATGTATGTATGTATGTGTGTATGTATGTATGTGCGTATGCATGTATGTATGTATGTATGTATGTATGTATGTATGTATGTATGTATGTGTATGTATGGTTGCAGGTATAGAGATACAATATTTTACCGTCAAACTCCTAGTGGGAGCTTTTCATAACGAGACCAGTAGCTCACTGTGCCGCCTTGTTGCTGTCCTTCTTCTGTTGATGGAAGTGTATGTTCTCAGACCACTCTCCATAAGAACTTGCATTTATTGTCTCCATCCCGTTCATGGGTTATGTATGTATGTATGTATGTATGTATGTATGTATG
This sequence comes from Hermodice carunculata, assembly GCA_964020975.1. Classification (NCBI taxonomy): domain Eukaryota; kingdom Metazoa; phylum Annelida; class Polychaeta; order Eunicida; family Amphinomidae; genus Hermodice; species Hermodice carunculata. The sequence continues at coordinate 4,222,252 of OZ026614.1, read as the reverse complement.
TATATACATATATATGTATATATATATATATATATATACAACACATATTCATATAACACACACACACACACACACACATATATATATATATATATATATATATATATATATATAAATATATATATATATATATATATATATATATATATATATATATGTGTGTGTACAACACATATACATATACAATATATACAGATATACATGTGTGTGTGCGTGCGTGTGTGTGTGTGTGTGTGTGTCTGCCTGTTTTGTATCCATTGGTCACATATATACCTTTCCTGTGGTTTGCGGATATATAGCCACCGTTCGGTGGATGGCGCCATCTTGCTTCTGTCAAGAGCACGGCCTTCTGGGTGACGATAAAAAAATTCTCAATGAGTGCATTTTGTGACCTTTTTCAGGCAACCTTTAACCCAGTTGCCAATTCCATTGCTTTAAAATATATATCGCGTTTAAATTGCAGTACTTTGATCTTGTAATTCACTAGCCTCTCTTTGTAATGCGGACGCTAGCATCTTAGGCTATGCTTACTCCATATTATAGACGGACTGTTCCACTTAAAATCCACCATTTCAGTAGTATAACCGGAAGGCTTACCTTATAAGTAACAACGAAAAAACGAGTGCGCACGTTTTTTTTTTTTTTTTTCTTTTTTTTTGCCGGTTTCGATATGTCGCCGCCTGGTGAACAAAATGTTAAGTCCGTAAGTACGCTTTCATGGAATGAAATCCACAGGCCAAATGTTTGCATATCTGAACCAAAAAGATAGAAGTAAAGTTGTTTATGTGCTATGATTTGTTCATAGAGTGTAAGCAAAGTAGGTAAACACATTTTCTGACGAAATGAGATAGTTTTGTGTACTTTTGAAAACTGCCTCGATGAATGCGTAATATCACCTGTGTGTGTCTTCTTGCAGAAGGAAAACGGTGCTCTGGCCGCCCAAAGCAAGCTGCTCGCTTGAAGTGACGCTCATTAGTATGCGTATATATGCGTGCCTTTACACCATGATGATTGTGTACATACGCGCACATCAGTGTTGACTGTATTTACTGTGATGCATGAATATAGATGTGCGGAATCTGGTGTAAAATAAAACACACACACACACACACACACACACACACACACACACACACACACACACACACATAGCTTTAGACCTAATCATGAAAATGTTTGTTTTTTTCACAACGAATGTTCGCAGTGGTTACTTGTTTAATGTATGGATATCTTTTAATGGGCAAGAAGGTTGCAGAATGAACTATTTATTAGCGTAGGGAGATACAGTTTAATGATGCATCAAGCAATATCCTAGTACTACAGTTTCAGTTTATGTGAATAAATTGGGAGAACAATGTACAAATACACATCACATGTTGCGTTTGCGCAAAAAAACAAAATATTGAATTTTTGTACAATTTGTACAAAGCGTGAAATATGTGTCCAATATTGGGTGTGAAAATATTGATTGTGTAAAACTTTTGTTGAAAAGAATTAATGGTTTTGTTGGTTATCAGTGAGCTATTTTTTACCACGTACTAATATAGGTTTCAGGAAAAGATTCACATACAGAATAACATGGTTAACACGCCAAGGATCTGAAGGTGCAGAAATCCAGGCTAAACGTTTTCAACATATGAGATGTTTTATAGGGAAGAGTGTTTACGAGAAAAATATATCTATAAAAAATAATGAACAAAGTTTTCAGATGCAGAATAGTATGGTTACCACCCAAGGAACTTAAAGTGCTAGAATCCAAACCAACCTTTGCAACATTACAGAGATAGGTACTTTTAACCTTTCATCCTGCGGCCCCTTAAAGTAGCTTATGGCCGAGAGAACAGTGAAAAAAGCCACGATATACGGCCGCTACACAGACATCACAGAGTCATGTGTCATATAATTTTTGGATTCCATTTCATGCTATATCTCAGAATATTTAGTTATTGAGCAAACACGCATTATCAAGGGGCCTTTGTATTTTTATTATATAGTTAAGCCTCCATACATTGCTGCTCACGTGTTGCGTTCGCAAAAAAGCTACAATGTAGTCGTCGCATGCGGCATGCTCAACGTTATTAATATTACACTTTGTTTCAAAGTACATGTTGCTTAACTTGTCCTGTCTGACCTTCAGAGCTTCATTATGAACACAGTGCATGTTTCAAACGCTTTGTCACACTTTTCCCCATACCAGTGAGTGATCAACATATCACAAATGATACCCTTGGTACAGAGGAAAATTTATCAGCAATCCCTGATTGATCACGTCTTTGGTATCTTGTATCATACAATACCGGTGATAAAAACACTTATTTCAACATGAACAGCAGCACAGACATAATTTTATGCCACTTCAAGTCGTCAGTCATATATTTCTGATCACTTCAACAATATTTCATCGACTGATATGCTTGATCTTCATGTTGCAATTAGATGGTCTTATGTTTTTCAGAGACCTGTTGAAAAGAGAAAACTACTTTATTTATGATAATAGGACTTTATTGGTGCTTGGATATTAAAACAAACAAAGCTGTCTTGGACATATAAAAACCCGCCAACTTGACGACCGGCACACAGTGGGGGATGCGTTTTCTTTTCAGCAGACAAAAAAAATCTTGCATGTTCATCTTAGAAAACAACTCACAAAAATGAAGAAACTAGCTGGTTGTGCAGATTATCAAATAAAATGGAGGCCGAGTAAACCATAAATACCTAGATGAAATCACCTTTTCTTTGGAGGCCATTTTTAGATGAACTGAGGGTAAGTCATAACAGTAAGAAGTAATTTGTCTCCATTGCACTTGTTACGAACTTTTGTTATAATGTCAATGATATAAATCATCCCATATTCTGCACGCTTGGTGTAGTTTTAGTTGGGCATCAATTGAATTGAACATTTGATATTTAAATAAGGTTCGAGCTTCTTTGCATGCCTTTAATCCAAGGACAACATTAAAATAATGAATAACTGAGGTTATTTTTAAGACATGACATTTACACCATTCTCTTAAAACATCAAAATTGAGTAAAAAATGTCAAAAGAAATAATATTTTTGTGAAATTCAAAAACAAATTTTCGCTATCCATCTTTCAACACTAGTAATATCGCTAATGTTTGCAAAATATTGGATCCCAGATTTGTAAGCTTTGAAAAAGTGCACTTTTTATGAAAATTGCCACCCCACCCCCCCCCCCCCCTTGGTTGAGTTGTTGAATTCTAGGTAAGCTGTCATGTACCCCTACATAAGAGTTATCAGCATTCAAAGTAATGTTGGTAACAAAGTGGGATCATTATTAAATTCATGAAAAAACAAATTAAACTCTAAAACGGTGCATAGTAAAAATCATTATTCCTTGGTGTAAGCTATGCAAACAATATGATACAGTTGTAAAACACCTCAAAAAGATTAAGAAAATGATGCTGTTGACAATAGATTTCTAGGCTGCCCAAACGTTTCGTTTAAGCCTAGATGCTACACAAAATGGGATGTCCATTAATTTGGAAGCCTTGATAAATCTCCACCTGTGTTGGACATAATACTGCGGCTATTTCGCAGCAGAGAACTATATACGCAAAACCTAGGAAGAATGTTCTCAATATGTGTTACCAACGAAGATAAAGATGCATCCCTGTTGTTGCCGGCTCAGAATGGAACTGATTGGGCCAGAAGTGTTGGGAAAAAACTGATACTAATGGGCTTCATAAAAAGCTGGGGCATTATAAACTAATTGAATAGGACTGCCAAATTATCAGCTATTATCCTGACTGCGCTCCCGGACAGGTCAATAACCTAAGGCTGCTTTGCAGGCTTAAATCTACAGCCGGTATGATGGTAGGGATGGGGGGGGGGGGGCTTAGTTATATACATGTACTTCATTTTTCACCCACGGTAGACAGAAGTGTTCACAAGAGGGCCCAGAGTATTATGTGACCTGCACGATGTTATTTTGGAACCAACCATTTTTGGCTTTTATTCCAGACGGTCGATGTTTCATTCTAACGTGCTGTTGATTATTTTATATTGCGACATGATTGGCTTTCCGTGTCTCCTAATGTTTTGCGTATGTCATGCAATCTCTATAATTGGCTGGCAACAAATATGTGCAACACGGCACTGAACTGTTTTCCCACGATGTCACATGCAACCGACAACATACTTGCTTGTCCTTCTGTCCAGCTTGTATAAAAATTAACATCCCGAAAGTGTGCAAGGTAGTGTACTTTATTCTGTAGCCAGGTAAATGTTGACATGTTGAATGTGGTTAACAGCGTATATTGGAGCAAAGTGTGAATTGACACCATTTAACTCATTCCATACCAGTCCATGATTTGTCCGTATATTAAGCTAGATTTAAGACGATAAATGCATATTTAAATTCTTCATCAGAAGAGCTTTCGTTCAAGTACAAACAGGCTTAAAGTCTTAAGTCAGTGGTTCTGGCACTGTGTGGCAAGTCATGCTGAAGTTGCCGCAAGAGCAGCTGCAGCATGACTTGCCAGGCAGTGCCAGAACCACTGATCAAAGCCTATGACCCCAGTATGCAATGGGTTAAGTAGCAGCATCAGTCAATACAGATCTCCAGCAATTCCACAGCAACATATTTAGGTCTGGCCACGTAATGGAGTCATGGCAGAAATAAGCATTTGTCACAAACTTGTGTTGCTGAGATGACAAGTCTTACAACAATAAGTCCCAAAGTGGTAGATGCAGGATAATCTTACCGGCATAGCTTGGAACAATACATGTGAGATGTTGCATTCATGCCGGGTTGCCATATCACACCTCCCGTTATTAAGTTGTTAACCATTGCCAATATTGCTTGCCCATGGCCTGTGGGTGGTGTTCACCTGCCCAGGTCATAAACGATTAACAATGGCCAAGAATCTTTTACAAAGACCGCTTGTTTTGATTCAAGGACGTAAACTGCATACAAGTATGTAAAAAAACATCTTCCCGTCAAATGTGCATGGACAATTCCTGTAGGCTGTGTACCCAAGACCAATGTACTGTAACAGCCCTATGCAGGTGGCTGCTGACAATACAGAATCGGAAAATTCAACCAATGTACCTGGTTGCACTATAATTCTCAGTAGCATTTAAACTTTTTTTTTCAAGAATCAACCTTCTGAATCGTAATTCTGTACAGTTTTTTTAAACCATGGTTGGATTTTACATTCGTCCCTCATTTTCCATTTCAATGCCACCTAAATTGACATTGAAATCATCACCTTCCATTCGATTCACAAGGTCACACCGTATGCGTGGTCCGAGGCAACAATATTGCCTCAGGGCAATAAGTATCTACTTTGCCTCTTATCATCGCTCTTTTCACATCATTGAGGCACCTTGGCCCAATATATGCACATCACTCTCTGGATATAGTATGGTGTCCTCATGGACTCATACTGATGGAGTTACAAACGTATTTTTGAACAGTACGGTAAAAAAAAAATGGCAGCGGGGAAACAGCAAACCGGGGAGAAGGAAATTAGTCCCTCTCCATCTTAGCCTACTGAGATGCCGGCAGGTATAGGTCTCATCCCAATAACAGGTATTTAGGCTATATTAAAAGAGATTGATCTCACACCTCAGTGCACCACTTGTAGTGTGACTTACTATGGTAAGAATGGCTGCTGGGTCATTTTTATATTGTGGGAGCACCAATTCCATATCATATAAATAATTTCCCAGCAGGTTACCCACTTCCTCGTCGCAATTGAACAAACCAGCACAGGTGCCACTGATTTTGTCATTTCTCAACTGTTGGTTCCAGACCTCATGCTGGTCTTGGTGGAAATGATCTTCCAGCCTGGCAAAATCGGACGCCACAGTATAGATTTTGCCACAAAGGCCTTGAATCTACACAACCAAATCAAGGCTTCATAGAGAATTGAGTAGACAATGTTCTAATATGATCTCTTAAAGCTTCGTTTCAGAACATTGTTTCAGTAAGAAGTTGCAAATAAGTTTCGAATATCAACCGGTATATTTTATACGTGTGGCTGGCAGTATAGGTCCTACACAGTGGCTCTTTCAAGGCTAAATGCGACTTAAGTCGAAAGCCATTATAATCTGCTCTGAATTATGATGAGAGTGCACGATTCATGCTTATTGCAAAAATAAAACACAAAAAAAACTTTCATTCAAGTACCAGTATGTCTATAGAAACGACAAATGTGATAGTAATGAGTATATAAAATGTTTCATATACCACAAATACTTAACACAGTTATCTGCTACTTGATGTACAAATGTCTTATGCTTAAATTCACAAAAAAGTAGTTTGGCTTCAGTCCCTGATGGATATTCAAAATTCAGTAAAGGTTCTGGACACCGTCGTTAATCGTGAGAATTCTCCCTATGGTTTTCCCTCCACATCTGTTACGACGCGCTTTAATGGGAATTTTTAGAGTCGACGACGAAATGAAATTCCAAGAAAGAGGGACGGATCAAAATTGAGAGCTTATGTAACATTAAAAAGCAAATATAACTCAAAATAAATAATGTTAGATTCTGTGACTCATGTCGTCAAGTGGAAGATAGTTATCTTACATATGCTGTATGTCTATTTGGGCCATCCTCTTATAGTATCATACAAGGATTAAGATATGTATAAAATTAATGGCGCTGCACGATACTAAATTGTAAAGAGATAATATTTCATCAGAAAAAAAGGCTCTTTCAGGATCAAAGCATTAAAACTTCGCATGTCTTACATAAATTGTTGTATTTTGTTTTGTTTTTTGTTTGTTTGTTTGTTTTTTTTGTTTTGTTTGTTGTTTGTTTGGTTTTTTTTTTTTTTGTTTTTTTTTTTGTTTGTTTGTTTTTTTTTTTTTTTTTTGTTTTTTTTTTTTTTGGGTTTTTTTTTTTGTTTTGTTTTTGTTTTTGTTTTCGTCGTTTAAAATCCACAAAAGATGAAGTTCAAGGAATTTGCACTCAAAATGAACCAGGAGCAGTGGTCCTTCCGTGTCGTACTCACAAGGATTCTGAAAAAGTGATTTATCTACGTTACCAAGACCCTGGTTGCATTCGAAACGACCAACTCTGCGAGAGAAAGTCACTTTAAAGTACAACTGTAGAAAGCGCATGGGAACTCGTACCTGATGACAACTTTTGCTTCATGAGCTACAGATTATACTGACTTGTGCAGGGATGCAGCTGAAAAATAGGAAAAAGAGCAGGAGTTGGCGCATCTGAACTGTCACTGGTAACGCACTGACAGCGACAGTGGCGATGGAATGGCTTACAAGCTGGTCATGCGGGAAGCAGGGGGACTTAAAGAACTTAAAATATTCATCGCAGTCACCTGTGATTTCGGACAGAACATTGCACAGATTTTATCTGTAAATTGGAGTGGGTGCGCCTGAACGAGCTTTAGCAGGACACCCTCCTTCAGCCTGACATATGGCATGCCTGCAAACCGCAATCGTTTAGCTGATGGATGACCAAAAGTAGTTTCTTGGATGTGTGTCTCCTGCCGAGTAGAGGGAGCGAGTGTTTTTTTTTTTTGTATGTAATCAAGCCATGTTTTCATCGTAAATTAAATCAAATCTGTCCAATTTTTCCATCATAGAAAATTAAGCATATACATATACATATATATATATATATATATATATATATATATATATATATATATATATATATATATATATATATATATATATATATATATATATATATATATATATATATATATATTTGTACCTACAGAGACACCGAGTGAGGATTCACTGTTTCATAGTAGAGGCACTACCAGCCTCCTTTTATCTGAGTGAATAATGTGCATGCTATGTGCAGGTGTGGCTTTATTAGGTCCTCTTTGTGTTTTATGTCACTTAGGACAATCTTACTTGTCATACGAGGCTCATCTATCAGATATTTGATGCAGCATAACGCCAAATTTGAGTGGATGACTTGGCAAGCCAACCATTCCTTCTTATGTAGTGTGCTCTGCTAGCAAATAAGTGGCTATCATAACTCAACTGCTACAGAATAGCAGCTTTTGTAAGGTACTCATGATACTTCAAGTGATATTGTTTTACCAAACGTATGCCTAACTATGCATTCTGAGTTGTTTATTTTCTCAAATTATACATATCACCACGTCTTCAACTCACGATTGCATAATTTTTATATTCACCGGACAAAACCCCGAATGTTCAACATTCACATATTGCTGGAAACGTTTCTTCATGAAAATTTATGTCGCTGAGACACAAGGTAATTTGACAATTCTTTACTTGTTATTCAAATACAACATCCGATAACTCTGACTTGAACTCAACCCACTGCATTAGGATATTGCGAGATACTCTCATCTGATAACTATTCTTTAGTCCTGGCATCATATTCCACCCATCTTTACACCCGATTCGTTCACCAGGGAACGTGGAAAATCCACATAAATGACATAGTGAAGCTTCCGTTAAAACCTCTGGGCTAAAATGATATATTTTGTCCTGATTCTGCCTCAGGTTACAATCCCATGCAAGGTAAAGCGTTTTTAGCCTAAGATATGTGACAAACCCCTGAACGAAAGTCAACAACTTTACAGAACTGCAATTGTTATCGATGTTGCCTGTGTTCTCAGGACTCCGTGTCGATGCCCACGCACAAAGAAAATCATTTGTGCCATGTGTTTTATAATGCACGTACCGAAAATTCACAAGATCTGTTGGCCCCAACTGATTGCAAAGCCATCACAAGGTATGAATATTAATGGCCAATAACAAAGACACCGTGCGAAGGGTGCAGCAGAGCTGGTACATACAGAACGCCCGCCAATAACATTGAAGACGTTAATTGCTCAAGTTAAGAAATTCATAGGTTTTTCACTTGCAATAGCCTCAAAACATGTCTCCGTGGAAGTCTCCAATTAAGAAGTCAAGTGATGTATCGGAAATGCAACAAGTGCTAAAGAATGTCATTATCTTGCCTGGGGTCTAGTAAAGAATGATTGATTTAATATGGGTTCCAAAGCGTTTTAATGTACATGCACGAAGCCACTGTGTTTGGAGTTCACCTGAGGAAAATTAATAATCCTGCATTGTTATCAGCCTAACTTCACGCTAAACTCCCTTCGACACTGATATTTTACCACAAACTATTCCTTTCAAAGTGTAACTCTGCTTGCTTCACATGTATGTATAGCTACACATCGTTATGTATAGCTACACATCGCTATGTATAGTTACACATCGCTAATGTATAGCTACACATCGGCGTTGCTGACTTTATTTAACGCCGCCAAGATAAAGCTGTGTTTACAGTTACTTCCTGTTGTAAATATTATTTAGCTTAGCTTCAATATTTTTAACAATGTGTTTAATCACACACACACACACACACGCACACACACATATATATACATATATACATATATATATATATATATATATATATATATATATATATATATATATATATATATATATATATATATGTATATATATATATGAAGTCTTCGCACACATATACGTAAGATCATTAAAACTACAACATAATCATAATCAACAAAAAGCAGAACAATCACAACAGGTCTGGACCTGTATCACTACATGACGGAATCATTGAAAGTACAAATATGTTAGTGTGTTGGTTAGAGTACACCAAGCTCATTTTCATATACATCAAAGACTCCAGAATTGTCGTGAATTTTTGTCAGGATAAGAGACTGCGGTTTTGTGATTGAGTACAATCTATCTGCTGGTAATTCAAAAGCCAATAGTGGATGCAAGTCGTTTATATGGCCATGTGAAACGTTTGGAACAAAATACGGTGGTAAGAAATGACCTGGGAACATCATGATATTGACACTGTGTCGCCTGAACTGAAATACTGATACTATCGTATGCGGCATTCAGTCATACTTACCCACGCTGGCCAGCCAGCTAAAGTGCTAACATTGCCCCTTTGTGGTCCATTTATTTGCTTTATTTCGCTCTACTCTTGCATTTCTGTGGATCATCCTTTCCATTTTTTAAAGTGCTGGGCAGAGTACAATAAATGATTTTCTGAGAATGGAGGTGGCATCGTGTATGCTTCACTTGCTGGTAGACAACATACGTACATACACACATGTACCTACCTACATACCTACCTAACTACCTACCTACCTACCTACATAATACATACATATACATGTGTGTCTATATGGGCTAGCTTATCATTACTCATTTACACAAGTTCATCATGCATGTTGCAGCTCTAAGTTATGTAAAAAAAAGGCACTCAACACCGCGTAATAAAAGAAAAATTGAAGCGCTCAGAGACAAAGGCTATGCGTTGTTCAGGAAATATCCACAAACTCAAGAGCAAAGTGGTGCGATATATGCGGAATGTCTTATTATCTGCTGCTTATGAATGGTCATCAGCATGATCTTGTTAAAAATGTTCACTTAAATATTTTGGCATTCGAGGCAGATCACAGGGAGAGGCCAGAGTGACATTTTACATACATGTGGACTTGTCTGTTTATTATCTTTAATCATACATATGATAAAATGACCTCAACAGGCTATAAACGCACCGTCTGCTATTTTTTCTGAAACGTTAGATGGAAAATTGCCGGGATCATAAGATATGTTTGTGCACAGTTTAACAAAACGAATCCTGTCTTGCAGGCACAGTAGTGTCCTCTGCTAAGCTGATCCCCATTAACATTCAACATTCCAAGGCAAGTAGCAAATAACCTACCAGGTTTAACAGCTCTCCGAAACTTTAAACGTGACGCACAGTACTCACTGAAGACTGGGTTTACTGATGATTTGGCCCTTTTGTTGATATATGAGATATGTCCTAAATTGTTCAGTCATTTCTGATATATGTTTCTGGGATATATAATTCTGTATTCTCAAATACTCTGCGGTTGTGGGAATTCAGGGAAAAATAACTTAATCTCCAAATTTAACAGTTTAATAGTCTTGATACTCCATGGACTGTGAGGTAATTAAATCATATTCTCGGAAATTATAACATAACTTGGAGACACAATGTATCTGTGTATGTCAAACACTGAATTTATTTCTCTTGTCTCATTAATAGCCATTTGTGTCGATCAGAAAGCTTATTTTGAGGCCTAGACACAAAATTTTACGTGGCACATCAGTATCAAAAAATAAATGCTTGACGTATTCTTTCGAGAAAATTTGATATTTATGGAAATTGAATGTTGAAGTTCCGCACGTTCACATCAGATTGAGTGAAGTTTCTATTTCATACAAATGGCATGCATGTTTTCGGGGCCCAGGCTTTATATTGTTTGTCTTAGTTTTGTCTTTTCTATTTTTCTTTCTTTTTTTTGACCGTCTCCAACAAGCTAGTTCTGACATTGCATTTTGATGTACATACTGTTCGGTGTTCTCGACGCATGATTCGTGTACATAATCACTGATCATATAATCGAAGTCTACGTTACACAGATATATATATATATACATATATATATATATATATATATATATATATATATATATATATATATATATATATATATATATATATATATATGTGTGTGTGTGTGTGTGTGTGTGTGTGTGTGTGTGTGTGTGGCAAAAGAGGCAACCGGCGGCCTCAAACCGGTCCTCGCAACCTTTGAAATATTCTTCATAAAATACAGACTATAGTGTTTCCAAAATGTAAAGGCCCAACCACTCAAAATCCAAATTCCACCACGTCTGCAAAAAAAAAAAAAAATAAAAAAATAAAAAATAAAATAAAAAAAGGTAATTGGTAGGCCTATCACTATTTTGACTCCTCCGAACAGTTTGTCAGCTGGGTTTATAGCAAAAGCAGAAAGTAAGCCTATATCGTTTTTGTGATATCTGTGAATTTGGAACATTATGTAATTAATAAGTCAAGTGATTGAATTGCTGTTGTAGAGTATACGGACGGACGGACAGACAGCCAGACAGGCATAATGATGGATGGATTGATGGATGGATGGATGGATGGATAGATGGATAGATAGATGGATAGATAGATAGATAGATAGATAGATAGATAGATAGATAGATAGATATATAGATAGATAGATATATAGATAGATAGATAGATATATAGATAGATAGATAGATAGATAGATAGATAGATAGATAGATAGATAGATAGATAGACCTATTATTTCGTCAGAACCATAAGCTCGGTTGGTTTCGATCAGCAAGAGCATACGCACCGAGCTGATGGATTCGTGTACACCAGCTTGGTATTTTAATGACATGTTTATTGCTGCTGGGTAGCTGATTCACCAATGCACATGTATGTCAAAGAGCGTAAATCCCTATCACAACTTTCTTGAAGCAAAGTTCAGGTGCTGGAATAGAGCTTTTGACTGCATAGAACCAACTGAAATGCTGACGTACATGGCATACGATACTGAAATTAACTGAAAGAGAACCAAGGCAATAATACATTGCCATGCGGCATGTGTACGCCCACCGTATATCACGTGACTATGGAATCAGCCAAAAGAGTAGCAGGCAATAGTACCACGGGATATTGGAAAACATGCAAATAGCACCTGACTGCGTGGAATAAGTTAAAAGAGTAATGAAGCAATGCAGCAGGGGAATAACTGGCACTTAGGTTTTGCATCTCTATTATGGAGGCATAGAGTTAGAAGCTTAGGTTCTGTATCTCTATTATGGAGGCATAGAGTTTGAAGCTTAGGTTCTGTATCTCTATTATGGAGGCATATTGTTAAAAGCTTAGGTTCTGTATCTCTATTATGGAGGCATATAGTTAAAAGCATAGGTTCTGTATCTCTATTATGGAGGCATATAGTTAAAAGCTTAGGTTCTGTATCTCTATTATTGAGGCATATAGTTAAAAGCTTAGGTTCTGTATCTCTATTATTGAGGCATATAGTTAAAAGCTTAGGCTCTGTGTCTCTTTTATGGGGACATACAGTTAAAAGCTTACCGGGTTTAATTATCATTCTTGTACGCGGGAGTGATTTGTTACATACAATTAGATAATGGCAAGAATATTTTGAAAAAAAAATACGCTGCTTGTTTTCGTATTTTTAAGCACTTTACCTCACGGTCCTTTGCCTTCCACGTGTGGACACACAGCCACCTGTCCAGCAAGGAATCGATGCGGCCATAACAATTTGACTGTTGCATCAGTGGGTGAGGACTGCCAGGGAATCAGGAGAGGAACACATTCTTCGTTAAATAAAGAACTACTCATACAACATGGCAGTGGCGGCTTTATCCCGACTTGAATAGTTTATGATTCCAGGGGCCCTTGTCGGGTATGTTTTGGCAGATAAGCCGAATGAAATTTCGATTTTTCGTGCTCTAAGTGCCTTGTCCATTTCTGTAAAGAATAGTTTTGTACACGGACCAGGCAGCACGCTTGTCCTTCTGGATGATAAGATTCTGGTTTCACAATGCCCCACGACAGCTCCAAAATCAATGCTATTTCTACTCCATCGACAATGTCCCACCGTACAAAGGATTTGTTAAGTGAGGCCTCCTTCATATAGACAAAAGGACCTCGCTAATTACCATTTATAGCGACTGGCATATAGACGCATTGGAGAATGAATAGAAATGTTGCCTGCATTGGCAATGCCCTCAGTTGGAGGCACAAAGTGTCGCATAGACAGATGATACATCACACCCGTCATAACTGTCTCGCAGAAAAAATGATGCTGGGACTTTTTGTTTCAAAATAGCATGCAAGCAACATTAATTATAGGCCAATGAATGTCTTGTCTCATGACAGGATTTGTACAGCTGCTCAGTACAGAACATTTATTGCTGTCTGCTTACACTGGTTATGTTGACATGTGATTAATAAGGTATTTGGTGGCAAGTATACAATTCTGAGTAAAATATGTTCCTATACTTGATTGACGTTGATTGTGAAGGTCCATTGAGTGTATACAAAAGCTTGCGCAAAGCGTTAAACATTGTCTTATATTGAGAGACAAACCTTGTAAATTGAAAGCGTCTAGCAAAATGCATATTAGCATTTCTGTACAAAAAAATCAGAAAAAATTAGCCGGTTTACAAATTTTAACCCAACAATGGGACCAGAGTTAAAAGAATAAAAGGCAACAATTCAAGAGTTAACAAAACATCAACACACTTTAATTGTGAAGCTGATGGAAAAACGTACCAATGATATTGAGATCAATCTACGACTGTTATACTATTCAAGCTTTGAGTACATTTCACTGGAGCAGTTAATCACAATGACGCTGAAAGCCAGTCTTTCAGTCTCTTCCTTCTGATGATGCTAAACCACCCCCCCTCACAATGAGAGTCATTCATTAAAAAAAACAAGGTAAGCATCTTAGCTTGGTACAGTGGATAGAAATATGGATACAAACAAGATGCACCAAACATTTTGTATGTAAGTCACAGATACGGACATCAACTAATCATTAAATAACATTTACAATAAATGTCTTCATTCTTGAAAAATATAGCTTATTCACGAAGGGAAGTGCAAAAGGAGTCAGAGAAAAGGTGGCTCGACGTATAATGCAAGATGAGGTGCAGGTATTGTTGCATTGGATCTCTCTGATATTGCCATGCAAATTTTTTTATAGTGTATACAATGTTAAGAGTGTGCGAGTCAATAAGTCATATAGGACTTGTTCTAACTGTCACTTACAAAGAGTAGTTTCAGTTGTTTGATATTACATGGCCGATTCCACATCTCGCAGCAAGATTGGGAAGCACTTTCCACAGCTGTACAATTAGGACTGAATGGCGCCATTTGGAAAGCTTGGTTGATTCTTCATCGCTTACGCTAGTAGCTGAGATACAAACATATTTTACGACCACCCAGAGTGTTTTATCGCAGATTAGTGGATGACCAACTTCCATGTCAGGTGTACATACTATAAGACGACATTCAGTTTGTTTCGTGACAGAGATGATGACACCATTGATTGTCATCATCACATAAACAAACAAACAAAAAACACGCCCCCCCCCAAAAAAAAAACAAAAAAAGACAACAACAACAACAAAAAAAAAAAAAAAACACACACACACACACACGCGCAAACAAAGAAACAAACAAAGTAAGAAACAAACAAACACCCCCAAAAACACAAAAAAACAAAAAAACAACAAACAAACAAACAAACAAACAAACACCCCCCCAAAAAAAACCCAGATAAGATTGACTTATGGGGGCACAATAAAGGGGTCATTTTAATCTTTCCAGATCATTGCCCTATGTAATGATATATTTGAAACTACGACCATTTATTAATGATTGTGATCGTGGTACCAAATGCGCACACCAGAGGACAAAAATCATGCTAAAATGTAATTTAATCAGTTAGATGTTTAGTAGTTAAATATTATTTCCATCTTCTTTAAAATGAATATTAAATTTGTAAAAAGAAATTGCCAAAGGCCAAAAGAGATTTTTATAGAACTGCATTTTATCTTGAAATCCTTCAACATAATGATCAAGACATCCTGATGTGCATATCAAAAATAAATGTTCATGTTGTAGAAAAGGCAGAGGAAAGTATATTAGTGGAAAACCCTTTTCTGGGTAGTGATTATAAAATTGAGAAAACTCTTCAAACGACAGGCGTTGTTATCTTTTGCATCTGCGGTAGGTAGCTTTGACCAAGTGGTGTAACTGTTGTGTGGATTTCTACCAAGTTAACCCAAGTCAGAAAAAAAAAAAAAAAAAAAGTGCGTATTTTTTTTTAAAAGGGCCTTTCGTGCGCATATGAGAGATATCACCCATGGTCCCCCCCCCCTTGTGCAACCACCCCCACCCCCACCACCACCCCGTTATAAGTAGGTAGGCACACCTTTCTCGCGTAATTTATACAAAGGCGTGCAGTGGGTAACACTGCCATATGCTGTTCTGGTGTCTAAGACACATACAAATATAGAGCTACTTCGAGTATTGTAATACTGAATCAGTACTATGGCTCCCCTTAAGGTAGTGTAATAAACCTTGTATACTTAATTGGCCACCAGGGTTTGCAGAATCTGTGTGCACTGAAAAAAAAGAACTCTACATTCCAAGTTGTATAAAGACAAGCATTTTAGGTAAAATGTGCTTTTGTGAAATTCTGGATAATTCGTAAAAAATATTCAAGATGAAATGGTCAAATATATGCTACTATGATCTCAATACATATATCTTCAGGTATTTTTCATAACTACATCTGTTATTTTACAATGGTTATAAAAAATAGAAAATGGCTGATTTTGTCCTAATTGATAAGGTTGGTGGACTCTTCATTTTTGACTCACATTCGAAAAAGAACAATGCATTTCCTAGAAAATCCCTGATACTGTTTTCTTCTTAATTTTTTTTTTTAATAAATGACTTTTTACTTGATCAAAATTACTGATACTGTGTTGCCGTAAACTGTGTTTAGAGTAAATCAGTTTTTACTTGATCAAAATCAGTCAAGTTTCAGATTATATATCCAAATGAATCGGACATTTTGGTGGAATAACCTGTTGTCTCTAATCAAGATTCAAAGGTTTCCAAGGCCCGTTGACTACCATTATTGGCATTAAAAGTATTTTCTTATTCTCTTCAGATTGTGTTGGGAATAGAACTACCAAACTTTGAAAACTGATGGACAATATATTTGTCTATCAAAATGTCCCAACCTCTCAAACTGAACAAACGTTTTCAAAACCGGTTGGACATTCCGTTAAAACTAAATTGATGACACGAAGCGTCCAGTGATTGCAACAGCCTGGATAATTTCGTAGTCAAAGCTGCAGGTCGGTAGTTGTTCCGGTAGGGTACATCACCCGCTCTGGTTTTGAGCAAAGGTATAAGCAACACTTTCGGCAGTAACAGGCTTATGTCCGTGAACAGGCAGGGCACTAATCAACACACATAGCAGAACTGGAGTGTGTTGGGTTTCCCAGACGTTATTCCTTCAGTACCTGCCGATTGACAATTCCCTTGGACAGTGGTGATATTAAAAACCTCGCTGGGTGAAACATAAATGTCTTCATGGTAAAAAAAAGTCAGGAACATGATAAGTCACTGCGGCTTTGTGCTGGTAATTTTTTTTTTTTTTTACAGTTGTTAACAAATAATCAAAGCACAGAGAGAGAGAGAGAGAGAGAGAGAGAGAGAGAGAGAGAGAGAAGAGAGAGAGAGAGAGAGAGAGAGAGAGAGTGAGTTTTGCTATATGAGCACTACCTCAGGCTCCACGTACATTACGACATTTGTGGTTCATTGCTTCTACACTTTTCCGAAATGACTAAAAAAATCTTTGCCTGATTACTAAATAGGGTTATAAGTAAGCAAATCTTTGACAAAAAATAAAAGAAATTCATATGTTTTTCAAACTTGGAATGATTTTCATAAATTTGAATTAATTATCAAAACAGAAAATGCATGAACACCAAGGCAGTTGCAATATCCCGTTTGTGAATTATCAGGGATTTATTAGAAACATTAACCGATCGCACACTCTGTGTCGCTCTCTGTCGCATACTATTTAACAGTTAAGTTACTATGCTCACCTGAATGTTTGTATTATCATCATTTTATGTATGCATGTGTTTAGGTGTGTATGCATATAGGTATTTATGTAAGTACCTTTATGTATTTCTTATCTTATAATAATGTCAATTTAGTGTTGATGTATGATGCTCTTTTTTTTGTGCTTCATCGGTCATTAGATGACAGGATTGCCACAGAGGCGCCAGTATTAACAAGATTGAAGCATTTTTTTCAGTATTAAAGACTGGTTTGTAAACATCATCATATCGATAAAATTACATACAAAACCCAACACTCTATACGTAAAATATAATAATGAAGATCTGTTAGATTAAATTCTAGTCTTGCAGACATGCCGCAAAGACTGCACTGGGCTACAGTCAGAGATCAAGAAGCCAAATTTAATAATGAGGCTTTACTTGTTCAGGGAAAGGATCATGATTCGCAAAGTTGACCCCCCACCCCTATGTGTTTGTGGCCTGTCTTTCTTGCTGTTCAGATTGATGGTTTATTTCCGATGTTTGCGCTACAGATATTTACAGTGGTACGGTGCCTTTACGTCCGTATGTCACGGATCGTTTTCCTCAATTTTATATCAAATGATTGTTACAAACGTGCCATAAATCTGCAGTTTGGAATTTGAAAAAAAAGAGAAACATCAAATCAAAATCATTTAAAGAGGAAATAATTATATTGCACTAATTCAAATTAACTGCCAAAACACTTAGTTGGCATTAACTAACCAAAGCTGGGCACTGATCTAGGTATCCGGCCTTGTTTTTGTACCTCCTCCACACTTGGGCCCGTGCGTGATAAGTGAGCTTATTGGCTGAAATCTCAAGTAATATGTATATCTTGGGACATCACATTTCCCTGTGCAAGTTTCCTTCAAATCTACTATTGTATCAATCATCTATGAGGTCAGCTTGGTGCTAAGGCGGCTAATGGTATGATATGCCACTAAGTATACAACTGGTTCATGCAGAGTTCGTTTTCTCCTGTGTACATCAAATGTATTTCATAGAGGCTACCCTAGAGTTAATACACGTCACGTGTCCAGCTTAAGTCCCGTGGCGCTGGACTGTGGCGTAGAATTAGCAAGAATTGTTCCCATCCCAATAATAAAGGAAAGCTTTTCTGGAGAATGCACTCTTAATTGCTTCACTTTGCACCAAGATGCAATGATTGATAGGCACTTACCTGATTTTTGGCTTATTTCAGCCTTTTTTTTTTTTTTTTTGGTTTTTGTTTTTTGTTTTTGTTTGTTTGTTTGTTTTTTTTTTTTTTTGTATTTTGTTTTTTTGACCGGACAGGACGTTGCCACTTTAATTGTCCAAATTCAAGGGCTAACTATATTAACTCATCCTATACTTTGGTCACAAGCAGTGCAAGACCCACTGTCTTAAGAATATAGGCATGTTGGTACTTGGACGGAAGTTCTTTTCATGAAGAATTTAAATATGCAATTGCCGTCTTAAATCTTGGTAAATATATGGGAAAATCAGGGACTGGTATGGAATGAGTCAAAATATAGTTATAAGCAAGCAATCAGAGTACTTCTCGCAAAGCCCCGCAACTCAACCACTGTGAGTGTGGGTCATGTAGGTATTGTCTGTTTTCAAGTCGCAGTGGAAAATGAAATTTCTGTTGAAAGCTACCGTCCACAAATTCCGTAAGAACAGAGTGCCATTATGGAGAAACAATGCTTTGTGAGCTCAATGGGGACTGATAGTTACAAGGGTATTGAACAGCCAGGCATGCAATGTTGCTCTATGATATTATTTTAGAATATAAAAGCTCAAATATAAATACTGCCTGACCAATTGTCTACCTGCATCCACGGCAGGCTTGAGGGTAATGATATATATATATATATACATAATGCGGTCAATGGTCGGGATACCTGATGTTGAACAACTTCTAATAAGCCGTGTTACACTGTGCTCGTTACCTCTATAAGACTATTCAAAATACCCAGCCCTTGATGTGAATATTTTACGACAACCTGCAGTTTTGTAATAGGTACATTGGTAATTGTTTACCAAAGCTGATGTGGACGTTTGTCTTTTAAAAATTTCGGACCAATGATTCATTGAATTTTATTCGTTGAGGTTGGAAAGCATTTCGCCATAAGAAATAATGAGCGCTTAATCCATCGTGTTTTTGGTTTATGTTTAAAACAGTAATCGAAGGATCTGGTTTACTTGTTACAAAACAACAAAGTCACGGATTTTTTTTCGTTGAGGAATTGCATTTAGATTCAAATTACCATGATGGAAAAGAAAGAAAAGATTTCTTTGTTAATTTAATAGACCATATTGGGGAAGTAGAGGATGATAGGCACATTGTGATTGGGGGAGACTTTAACTGTGTATTAGATTCAAGGTTAGACAGAAGAGCGTGTGTGACAGTAACAGATGAAGGTAAAGAGGAGTTAAAAGAATTAATTGCCATTCTTGGTTTAGAGGATATATGGAGAAGGAGAAACCTAGGACAGAAAAAATTCACATACTTTAAAAAGGGAACCCAAAAAGCATCAAGAATAGACAGGTGGTACATCAGTGGTGGTCTTGACTATGCAGTCTCACGATGTGATATTGTGCCTGCAGTTAAAAGTGACCATGATGCAGCTACTTTGCTTATAAATACCAATGAGATTGAAAAAGGAAATGGATATTGGAAAATGAATAATAAAGTAGTAAGGAGTAAAATGTTTAGGGAGATATTTACAAATTTTTGGAGTCATTGGAAAGAAACAAAAAATGAATATCCAAGCAAGAAAATTTGGTGGGAGATAACAAAAAGAAAAATTAAAGATATTAATATACATTGTGCAACAGTTTTAAAAAGGAATGATAATACAAGAATTGAAAAGCTAGAGAATATACTTTGTAGATTGAAAAATGAAGAAGAGATGACGGAAGAAATGCATGCTGAAATAGAAGGTGTGGAAAATGCACTTTGTAAAATGAATACAGAGAAGGCAGAAGCTGCCAGAATAAGGTCAAAAACTAGGTGGTTTGAGAAAGGAGAGACCTCATCAAAATATTTCCACAATTTAGAAAGATATCATGGACAAAGCAAATTGTGGTCAAAAATTAAAACAACAAAGGGAAAAATTGAAACCACTACTGAGGCAATCTTGAAGGAACAGGTTCACTTTTACAAGAAACTGTACACAACTGAAGGGTGTAATATTAATGCAGCTTATCAATTAACTTCATGTATTGATAAAAAGCTCTTGGAAGAGGAAAGAGAAGAATGTGAGGCACCCCTCACCATAGCTGAAATTAAACGGGCAGTGATGAATATGGCAAAAGAAAAGAGTCCAGGTATTGATGGCTT
Organism: Hermodice carunculata; assembly: GCA_964020975.1. Classification (NCBI taxonomy): domain Eukaryota; kingdom Metazoa; phylum Annelida; class Polychaeta; order Eunicida; family Amphinomidae; genus Hermodice; species Hermodice carunculata. The sequence goes on along the minus strand of OZ026614.1, from coordinate 4,201,433 downwards.
AACCTGTGAATTTTACCAACTGTTCTTTGAAGTAATAGGAGACAGTTTGATAGAGGTGTATGAAGAAGTCTTCAATGATAATTCACTAACAGAGTCCCAAAGGAAGGGAATTATTACATTATTGTACAAAGCTGGTCCAAGGGAATGTATAACAAACTGGAGGCCAATATCACTACTTTGTGTTGATTATAAAATACTGGCAAAATGTTTGGCCAATCGTTTGAAATGCTTACTGCCAAAACTCATACATGAGGATCAAAAAGCATATGTAAAAGGGCGAAATATACATGAAGCTGTCACTCAAACAAGGGATATTATTGAATATTGTCAGAATGAAAACACAGGAGCAGCAATAATGTTTCTAGATCAACAAAAAGCTTTTGATCGAGTTGAATGGGAATATGTAGAAATAGTATTGGAACATATGAATTTTGGGCCAAATTTCAGGAAATGGGTCAAAATATTGTATAAAGATTCGCAAAGTGGAATATTGACAAATGGATTTGTATCAGAAATGTTTAAACTATCAAGAAGCCTGAGACAAGGATGCCCAATGGCTGCGCTCCTGTACATCTTTCAGGCAGAGCCAATGGCACAAAAAATTAGAAAGTGTAAAGACATCAAAGGTGTAATCTTGCCAGGTTACAATGGTAACGAGGAACAAAAAGATCAGTATGAGGTCAAACTGTTGCAATTTGCAGATGACACTCAGTTTTTTGTGACAAGTACAGCTTCATTAAATGCGTGTTTCAAAATTTTGGAAATATACAGTGATGCATCAGGAGCAAGAATTAATAAGACTAAAACTAAAATACTAGGGATTGGAGAATGGCAAGAAAGGATTGAGATTACAAGTGGGGTAAGATGGACAAGTGAGCCAGTGAAGTCACTCGGTATCCTTCAGGGAAATGGTGTTAATATGGAAAAGGAAATAGAAAATAGACTTGATAAACTTAAGAAAGTGCTAGAGCGATGGAAACATAGAAATTTGACCTTGCAAGGTAAAGTATATTTGATAAAGTCGATTGGAATAGCGCAGTTTTTGTATATATTTGAAACCCAAGTTGTGTCACAAGAAGTTGTCAAAGAAATTAATAAATTGTTATGGGGATGGTTATGGAACAAAAAGATAGGTTTAGTGAAGAGAGAGATATGTGTAAAACCAAAGACAGAAGGTGGTTTAGGTATGGTCAATGTTAAAGCTTTTATTCAGACAAGACACTTGTGCTTTCTCAAGCGAGTTCTTGATGACAGAAATGAAAAGTGGAAAATATTACCAAAGTACTGGTTACAAAACAAGGATCAAGAGTATGGTGAAAATATGTTCTTATTAAAGTGTTCCATGTGGGATGTCGCAAAATTAGAAATTCCATCTTTTTATAAAGAACTTCTAGCAGATTGGTATCAGTACTCACAAAATAAAGTGAATCATGGCTTTGAAGAAGAATTTGAAAACCAGAGGTTAATGGGTAACAAATTTATAACAAGTAAAAAGAATGTGTTGAAGTTTTCAAATTGGTCACTGAGTGGATTCCAGAAAGTGGGTGATGTTTGGAAACAGAATAGATGGATTACAGAAGAACAGATATTACAACAATTAAGTGATAAGCATAATTGGATTATTGAATGGTTGACAATTAGAAACAGTATACCGCAAAATATGAAGAACAATGTTAACATGGATGAAAAAACTGTAGAAGAAAAAATGGAGTTCAACTCCAAAAAGTGTTATAATATCTTCAATGAAAACAATGCAAACATATCAAGTGAACAATATTGGAATGATAAATATAATTGTGATATAAATTGGGAAATTATTTATACAAATTTGTGGAAATGTAAAATTCCAAAGAAAATTGTTGAGTTTAACTGGAAATGTTTGTATGGAAGAATAAATACAAATAAGAGACTACGGATGATGAAAAAAGGAGATGGCAAATGCCCAGTATGTAAAGTAGAAACTGAAAATCAAATACATTTATTTTGGTCATGTGGACATTTAGAAAATATTTGGGAAAGAATGGAACAGTTGTTAAAAGAAAGGTTTATACATAATAGAGAAGTAACAATTAGGGAACAAGATGTTCTAATTCAGTTTGCTAACACATCTAACAAGAGCTTTAGCCAAAAAGAAAAAAATATTGCAATGTTCATTATTTATATAGCAAAATGGTTTATTTGGAAAAGAAGAAATGAATATATATTTAGGAATTATAGAGAGAGTATCACATGTTTGTTGGAAAAAATTAAAAATGAAATTAATTTTGTGGAAAAGAGCTATATGTGAAAAACCACAAAAGGAGGAATCAACCTGTACCAATTGTATACATTGTATGTGATGTAATTGATGATGAATAAAAGTTTTAGATTAAAAAAAAAAAAAAGATTCAAATTACCATATGGCATAGCCTGACTTGGACACAATATCAAGAATACATTGATCATGAGACGAGTACGTCTTACTTTAGGGCGTTGCTTTGTTTTTCGTATGTTTAAATATTTATTTTCTGTCTATAATTACCATATAATACCCTAAACTTATATATTTCTGAAAGAAAACATAACATCGAGTTGATTCTGGTACTAAATACACATTTTAGCATCGATTTTGATGTAAGTAGATTTTAATGAAAAACTTTAAATTTTGCTAAATAAAGAATAGAAATTGAAAAAAATACAGATCAGGTTTAGTTTGTTTTGCAAAAAAAAAAAAAGACAAAAACCACAAACAAAAACAAAACAAAACAAAAAACAAAAAAAACAAAACCCCCAAAAAACATAAAAAAAAAACAAAAACAAAAACAAAAACAAAAACACCCCCCCCCCCAAAAAAAAACTCTCAGACATATAACACTCTCCGAAAGTGTATTTCAAATTTTGAAAAAAGGGCTGGATTCTTTTATATTGCGGTTCAAAATTAAAGAATAATTTTTACTTTAATTTCATCATCCTGTGAATTTTTATTTAAAACCGTGACCTAAAATTTTAAAATACTGTTTTCCAGCTAGAAGTGTACTGTTTCATGTCCCATAAGAATTATGTTTCCCATTTGTGGTGTTTGCGCTAGTTGTTGTTTTGTTTTGTTTATATGTATGTTTGTTCTTCTTTTTTTTTTTTTTTTTTAGTTCTTTTGAGCAAAAGCAGCTGAATTTAAGTTTTTTTTATTTGAGTATTTAAAATTGAATTTCTTAAAACTTACAGAAATTTCATTATTATAATAGCTTAAGCCAAATCTTTACTTTTAGAGAAAATGTATAGTTTATATGATATCATATTGTACGTCTAGTGTATATAAGGACATGTTTGGAGCAAAGTAATATTTTCTGTGTAAAGTGCTGTAAAAGTGTGCCATGTCCTTAAGCTGTAAAACTAAGTACCTTAATGAGCCCTCATATGTATTGTAAATACTTGTAAATGTGGGACATCATTGAGACCACACACACCTCCATGTTACCATCAAAACTGTGATGTCCCCTATTCATTTCTTTTTTATTTTTATTTTTTTTTTTGCTCTTGTTTTTTGTTTTAGCGGGCAGAGTGTGATATGTACAGCAGGATATATTTGCAGGTCAATAAGGACCTTTTTTGTTCATGAATCAACTTTGTCTATTTTGACCCTTAATAATTCGGCACACATGATACTCTTCGCGGATGTTCGCATTTTAACACCGAAAAAAGCCCCAACGAAAGTTTAATGCTTTTTAAATAAGGATGTGCATTGAATGGTTTTTCAACGTAGCATTGTGTTTATGTAAAATGACGCCATGTAGCAGTATAGAGCGCGTATGTCTGGAATCATGTGTACCTGTAACCAAGACCGACCCCAAGATTGTGGAGCACTTCACTTCCTTCATTGTGCGCCACTTGAAATGGTTCTTAGATTATATCATATAATAGGCGCAAAATGACTCCCTTCTTTGTGATGTTTGGAGTGCTGGTGATTTCTGTTAGCTTTTCGATTCTGGTCCTCGAGCCAAATTAGATCTGTGCCACGTTCTAATAGCAAATCTGATTCCATTACTGTTGCTATTTTAGAAAAGTATATAGATAGACCTCTCCACGGGAGAGAAGGAAGCACTTAAAGTGAACATCAATTTCTCTCAGCATTTGCCGGAGCTGGCCATCTTGAGCTCTATTACAGCAATACAGTCAATGAAATCCCAATATTTTTGGAAGAAATCTAATTATTTGTTTTTTGGACTAGGATTTGGATACTTTGTTACTCCTACGACACGGTTACTATTCAAATGATTTTATTGTGATTTTTGGAAAGTCATTTTATGCAAATGGGAATCTGGGTGCTGTATGCCTTTCGTCTCAGAACAGCCGTTAATTGAGCATGTCAACTTTCCTTAAGTACACTGTCAATGAAATATCAAACGGTAAGCACTTGCCAAATATAGTCGAGCTCTTTACAAGTCCAACTATTTAAGCAATTTAGGTAGTGATTTGGTATCACCTGCGCCAACAAATTCTGCCTTGGTACATTACCATGGTTCGTTCACTTCACAAACATCGTATTACATGTGAGAATATTATACATGCAGAAAAATGAAAGTATAAATAGTCATTCTTCTGCAATGTTGTGATGACAAGTTGTGTTCAGTGCGCAAGCGTGGTCTGGTGTCGAACGATGAATAACGAGGCTACAAAACATGATTTCTATCTATTTATCTGTCTATCTATCTATAGCTCTCTCTTTAAATATATATATGTATATATACATATATATATATTTGTTTATATAAATATAATATATGTATATATATATATATATATATATATATATATATATATATATATATATATATATATATATATGTGTGTGTGTGTGTGTGTGTGTGTGTGTGTGTGTATATATGTCATTAACTTTCTCGATTCACATTATTGAGTCACGTATTTATCTCTGATCTTACTTTATTCTCTTGTCACATCTGCCTTAGCTATGGTGGTTTCATCATTTTATGCAGCTGACAATCCTGCAACTGCATCCCTTTAGTTTCAAAAGTACCGTTAATTACACATGTCAACTTTGCTTCAGTACACTGTCAATGGAATACCAAATGTTGGGCACTTGTGATGCTTTAATGTCTCTACATGTGTAATATGATGTGCATATAATGAGAAAGCCATATAACGTGTCAAGGAAGAATAACTTGCTGACATACGGTGTTACCGATCAATTTTGAAAAAAAAAATGTCTGGGTCAATGACCTTACGACGGGAACCAGGTACTACAATCACTGCGATATACCTCGTGTAGTCCGTTCACTTTACAGTCAAATTACATGTGAACAAAACCTCTACCATCAATTATGATCCACGTACACTTTAACACACGTTTTGACAGAAATACTGTCGAAAAACACTTTGCAACTTTGAATATTACATTCAACGTCTCACTTACTTGAAAAATAGTAATGCTAAGTGTTCAAAGAGCTCTCTGAGTTCGAATTTACATGAGAAAATGTTAAGCTTTAATGGAGTCTTCCTTGATAAATTTTACCTTGGACAACTAAGGGTTATATTCTAAATGTGTATATTCTCTGCGACAGCAATTTATCTTTTACTCTGCAAAATATAAAGAAATTAGTGCCGCTAAATTACATTTAATGTAATTAGAAGTCTTTGCTCACATCGGTTGTAGATGACTTTATTAACTTAATGGAACGAGAAACCATCACTAACGCAAGTTGACCTCAAGATGGTATGCCTCCGTGGAACTTGATCCACAACTACAAGAAACACCGCTTGACACAAATGTGCTCGGAACCTGGATCAGTACAGACCGTCTACTACATGGCTCAGACCCTTAATCAGTACAGACTGTCTGTCACACGTGCTCAGAACTGAATCAGTACAGACCGTCTGTCACTCATGCTCAGAACCTGAATCAGTGCAGACCGTCTGTCCCTCGTGCTCAGAACCTGAATCAGTACAGACCGTCTGTCACACGTGCTCAGAACCTGAATCACTATAGACCGTCTGTCACTTGTGCTCAGACTCTGGTTCAGTTTCCAGTCGTAGACGCCATCATATGTGACATACTCTTTTGAAGCAGAGGTAACAAAACTGATATCAAATTGACACAAACAGAATTATAATGTTGAGTGCTAAATGTTAATCTAAATTATTTACTTTCAATAATATAACTGTACTTTAAAAGATGCATAATTTTACCTTGCCATGCATATAGGATATGACAAGGAATACTGTATGGCTTTTCAACACTATGAGTTTCAAACTCAGGCCTTGAAGATTTTATCCGATCTGATCCATGAAACTGTATGTCCATTGGATGAAACTGACGTGCATTTGATATTGTGTCTAATAGCTGCCGTCTGGTGGATATTCAGGTATTCGAAATGTCTGACACGTGGCCATTTGTATTGAGGAAGCAGAGCTGAGGTCATGTTCCATATTCACCTCCGTTCACATTCAATTGCTTCAGAGGTGGATTTGTATTTTGTCGCTAGCTACTTTGTTACAATTTGGCCCTTCAGATTTCCTGTGGGCAGCACGTCGCCCTGAGCACAGTATGTGTGTCAATACCTTATAATGATGTTGTCATGTAGAATTGCAACCAACTTTCCATGTACTATTTATTCAAGATCCAACATGGATACGGATACGCAGAATTGATTATGTCTGATAGAGTAAATCATCGAAAATGAACATAATGCATGTCAATTCAATTTCACGGACTAAGCTTTTATTAACAATTTTATAATACAAAGGGATCCATCCATGTTAATTGAGTAGTAAAGTTGATTAATATACGGCTGTTCATGGGTTAAGGATCGCAAAAGCAATTATTCCAGTTATTTGGAAAATGCATTCTAAACGAAAGGTATTTAAAGCGATATCCAATGCGAGTACCACAGGATAGAAGGTCATATAATTATGCATTATTCTACTTTAATAGCTATTAAATAAAATGTGGACATGTGATCTACTCTTTGCAGTTCTTCGCTCACACAGCCAATGTAAGTTAGAAATAAATGAAGAAACTCTGTCATTCGGTGATCCATCTGGTAATTGGAGTTGATGAGCGGGTTGGACATAATAAAAGGTTCTTCTCATATGACGTTCAACAGGTCATATATCGCAACAGGCTCAAAGTCGGTAAATACGACTCCAGCTATCCAGCACGGCACGGATTCCCTTTAAACAGACATTTGTAGACATTCTAGACAGCATTGTTCTTAGAACCTACCCACGCAGTCCACAGTCAGTCTGTTGCTGCTCAAATAGCAGTTTTTTAAGAGAGTCGTCGTGTAGGGTGTCGATCTTTTAAGTCCCTACTACTGAGAGTGGCTTCAACTTATGTGACGGATTAAGATAAAGTAACCGCTATAATATATATATATATATATATATATATATATATATATATATATATATATATATATATATATATATATATATATATATACATGTATACATATATACATATATATTTATGTGTGAGTGTGTGTGTGTGGGGGGGGGGTGTTAGGTGTTGAAGTCAAAGCACATTGGATAAAACCATAACGTAACTCCCGAAAGTCTTATGTAACTGGCGGGTTGTAAAGTAAAAACATACAAGGCATTTTCTGTAAGAAAGTCTGCAACCGTACAGGTATGAACATTTAGGATGGTATCACTTACTTCATAAAATAGTTTGATCTCGACGAAACAAAAGGCCTTTGGATGCTTGTATATGATGTGGGCTTGTGTCTTGCTTTACGTTGGAAGTGGTTTGGCATCAACTGTTGGTTTATCTTGTTCCTGAAAGTTAGTCCAAGTTCTTTTATGCATTTGGGCGTGAGGTCTTTTTTCAACTTGCGGTGAAGGAAGCGCATAAGGGCAGCTGTACCAATTTACAAATTGCTGTCACGACCATAACTGCCTAAACTTTTTATGTATGGAAGTCAGATAAAACAACGGGAAGCATTTATTAAATGATCTCAAACGATAGCAGGTAGATATCTTTATTGAAGGACGTCAGAAAATATATGCTGTAACTATTTACATACTGAAGTCATGAAAATATACCAAGATTATTTATTTGTTGACACGAGACAATATCTGCTGAAATTATGCATGCATTTATGTCGGTAGATCACTCTTTGTTGTGGCATATTCTACACTGTATATGGGTCTCCATATTTTCCAGTTGCAAAGTGGAGCCTGAAGAACTACATTTATATGAAGCGCTTTTTTTCTTAACTTTCAGAGCTTAATATTTTCTCCGAAAGTGTTATTGGTACATCTTATTTAATCGAAACAGGTGTCGACGTGTTACTTCAAAAATTAACAAGATACAAAGCTACAGAACAGTATTAATTTACGTGAACAGTTGAAGTGGATTTCCTTCGAACGCAATGGAATGAAAGGGATCCCCGCAACCAAGTTCCCATCCCACCTGATGGGAATCTGGACATTCGAACAAACGTTTTCCCTTTCTAATACAGTAATATAAGCGAATATCAGAATCCTAATATTTTTGTTGAACTGGGAAGGGCACGTATCTTAGTATGTATTTTCGACTGTGAGAGCGTGAATCTGAATTTCCTCAAACTTTGGCATTTTTGTAAAAGGACCTTTTCCATCCATTCAGCTCTTCCACAGCCTCGTGTATATAACAAGGGATTTTCACACTTGAAAGTTTTTTCTCCTATAAAGTTTTCCACCGAAATGGTCGTGTAGATAATGTTATAAAAACCAAGCATGCTAGGTTACCACGAAAAATAAATGTAAGCAACTGCTCTCTTATGTTCGTTGGAAGAATTAATTTCCAGAATTATATCATTAAGAAGGGGTTATAACAAAGCATTTAATGACTTTGACATTTTTGTATGAGGACTTTTTGCATCTTTTTCTACAGATTTTTGTATATGACAACGGATGTTCACACCAAAATGTATTATCTGCTATACGTTTTTAACCGAAATCTCCGTGTAGATAATACTATCAAGCCAAGCATGCTACGTTACCATGAAAAATGAATATAAGCGACTGCTCTTTTGTATTCGTTGGAAGAGTAATTCTCCACAATGATAAAATTATGCAGGCATGATGATATTGCATTCAATTTGAGTTGGAAATAAACCCAGAATATGTTGCCTGCAGGTATATGGTTTATGTTTTTGGCTTATTGGTCGTGGACATTAACTGTATTTTATAATGCACTGACCTGCAATGTCAATGGCAGATCACAAGCATGGGCGCGTGGCACTTGCTTATGGGTGATGTGATAATTTATCTATTCAAATATGCTCCCACGAATAATTGATAACTGGGAAAGAAGATACATGGACGCGTTGTTCTTTTGCAAATATCAAACTTGTTTATTATTTTGTTTCATCCTATGGGCAAACCAAGACCTCAAATCTCGCCTTTTGATATTATTTGCCTTTAGATATATATCTCTCTTGAGTGTTCATCTAAAAGGGATTTTGTTTAGCTGTGACTGAAGATTAGATTGAGACAAATTTTCAGACGAACCACTTAACAAAGAAATGATGTTTACATGGAAACTCTGATAGCAACCTTTTGGCAAGCAATATGTTATTCTCTTCATCAAAAGCTCTGAATAAGCCATTGAACTCCAATTAGAGTGTTTTGCTTTCTGTAGGCTATGGGAGAGTATAATGTATTATTCATGGAAAATTATAGCGCACGGAGCAATGATATCATAGATTCATGCATAACGCATTTCGTACCTCAAGTGACACTCCATTTAGCAAAACCAAAAACAACAACATCACAATTGTAGGGCTTGAAAACAAGAGATGGTCAAGAGGTTGGACAGGTGAAATTCTTCAAGGTTTCTTATTAATATTACCCCAAAGGAATCAACGTCAATCAAATTAAGACCCCAAAGATACCCTTTTGTCATTGGTGGTGGATGTGCACTCCAGATTGGAAGATATTATAGTTGGTGGGACGTCATATTATAAACAAGTTGCTTGTATATACACAAGAAGAAAACAGCAATTCAAATGTATATATATATATATATATATATATATATATATATGAAGGAAAAAAATACATATGTTGGCATGCTTTCTACACTACGCAATGCATGATTCATGTTGGCACGATATATGGTCCTGGGATACTGTCTGTGTCACAGCAGAATGCCGGTATCTAGATTGTTTGGGAACAGTCATTAAGGGCATACTGCAAGGACCAGCTTCATGGCCCCTTTCTTTCAACAAAATCAAACGGATGTGTGTAATAAGCTGCGGGCAATATGGATTGATGTTTCTGAGCATTTTCAATTGTCCAGGAAAAACAATTGGCAAGAAGTGAACCATGATGTGGCAGTCTCTACAAAACATCACATATTTGCAGCTTTGTGTTTTGACACGCCATAACAACTGTGGAAAAGTGTGGTATCGGACTATCAAGTCCTAATCTCTACACGAGAAAAAAATGGACGCAGCTCAATGGATGCAAAGATCTAAAGATCTCTGAAGCTCTACTATCATATATATATATATATATATATATATATATATATATATATATGTATATACATATTTATACAAGCCTAGATTTAAGGTGTGTCCAAGTATTTAGCGCATAACCATTTGTGCATTCATTTGTGCTGTGTTACAATATAAAGTTTCATCTGGTATCCATAACTTATACTCAAAATTTTTGACAAATATGATTACAGGTAGATGTTCTAATTGCATGTCATAACTTATCTAGAATTTGTTTATTAACGAAGAATTACTGTGGAATGTTTTACATGTGATAGTCAGGATTACTTGCTTAATTAATTAATCAATTAATGTGTAATAGTGGTAAAATTAATATATGTATTATATAAATATCGGTTTAGCATTTACATATTTCGTAAAAGCAAATAATCCATTATCTGTCCCTTTTCATTATTGTAAGATAAGTTCCAATGTCTGTTGAATTTGTTATATCACACTGTTTCTGTTTTGCAACGTTTGGCTTTCTGTACTAAAAAGGATCTAGGTACAAAATTATTGTACACATGAAATGTTTTCACGTGAAAACGCATTTTGTTTCGTAGCCAAGATCACACATGCAGGTTAACGATACCACGATGCTAATGCGAAACTATCATATGCACATTGGTAACACCCCCCCCCCCTCCAATCTTCCATCCAGTCAAACAGGTACATACGAAGAAGTCTATTTCCCTTTTATTCCGCCATGTAAATTTCGCAAAGCAAATCGTTGCAAAGCCATGTGAGTTATACAATAGGGATCCCAACCATTGAAAACACACGGCTGTGGATGTTTGGCAACAGATAGCACTTTCAATGCCCGACGTTATATACCCAGTTTCCTACACCTCACTTGTATTTTAATTCACCAGACGTAGACGTGTTGATAATTATTAGAACGGGATCGTCCATCATCTGAAACGTCGAAATGTCAATGTCGCAATATATAAATGAAATACTGCACAGATGAACACAAATCCATCAGTATCTCAAATCCCATGCAGACTTCAAAGAGTCAGAAAATTTTGGGTGATAAAGACAATGAAAAACCTAAAATTGGGAATTACACAACAGTGATCATTAGAATAGAAACCGTCCACACTGTTAGGCTCTAAGACTTGTCAGTCTGGATGCGAAACACTGTATTGACAGATGACCAAATATTTAGCCACCCGTTCTCTCTCAGAAGGATAAGCTCTTCTGTTCATGCTGTGAATTTAAGATCTTTTCAATATGGGGCAGATTGTCAATTCCACTAAGTTGTTACCTAAAACTTAGTGGCTCATAATGGCCGCTTTAACCAATGCAAAAACATCACCTTTTTTAGGATCAATAAGTGTTTCTGCGATGAGCAGCAAAGCTCAATATTCATGGCCGTTGCAAAGTTTTGCATACAACATACCTATCCTTGAGTTAATTCTTTCGACATGAGGCCAAATGTAAAAACTATGTTACTATAAATCGTACTAGTCATTTCAAAATACAACAATGATTTATAAATTTTATGAGGAGTTTGTCATAATTTTCTTTTCTCCTTTGAGTGCATAGACAGGACTATTATGCTCGCCCTCACTTATCTGCAAGGGTAGCAATTCATCATAAAAATGCGTTTGCTATTTGCTATTATATCTTTGGAATTATACTGTTGAGTCATGTGACTTAGTTGCAACTTTGTACTTGCGAATTAATCAGAGAGGGCCGTAACTCATTCCACACCAGTCCCCGATTGTTTCCGTATATTTATCTAGATTAAAGACGACAATCGCATATTTAAATTCTCCATGAAAAGAGCTTTTGTGTAAGTACCAACATGCCTATATTCTTAAGTCAGTGGTTCTGGCACTGCCTGACAGGCGATGCTGCAGCTGCCGCAAGGGCAGCTGTAGCATGACTTGCCAGGCAGTGCCAAAAACCAGTGACCAAGGCCTGTCGCCTTCGTATCGAATGGGTTAAGGCAATTAAGCAGCCACTTGTATCTGGTGTCCTTGATGTTAACTTTGTAAAACCTATAAAAATAAATGAAAGTGCTGAATGATATGAAGCGAAGTGATCCAGTGGTAGCAGTTCTTTTGGTTTTGCTTACCAGAGAAATCTGAAAAAAAAAAAAAATAAAATGTCATCTGGCTTTACTACACGACCACATGTCCATCAGTCATACTTCAATGATTAACGTCTTGCTGACAATGCAAGGATACCATTCTTTAACCATTTTGGCTGCGGAATCATCAAAGAATAGTGTCAAATTGAAATGGTCCCTCTCCACCTAAAAGACCTGCGAGTGAATATCTGCACCCGTAGACTGTAGCCACATGAAGATAAAACTGGCCTTTTACTTCCAGCGGTACTTTGAAGGCGGGCGTATCGTTAATTGCAGCTGTACACACAGGAGGCTTTGGTCATTTTTCTCATGAGGAAAGCTGCACATGGTTTATGACTGCAGTGCTGCCAAATAGGGAGGGGGGGGGGGGCTTGAATGTGACATTATTTCTTTCCCTCTCAATATTATTCCGTTTTGTTATAATTATGTTCCATCAATTAAACTATTACTTCAATATAGAATGTTCAAAATATATTAAAAGAACCAGTGTTATAATATATGTTATACACAGATATAGAATAGCTCGTACATTTACGCTGCACGGTTACTCGATCCCGTTTATACAAAAGGCAGATAACATGCAATCGCTGTATCTCGGGAACATGCAGAAGGTGATAGGATAAACGTCATTGACTGTACCAAAAATTAATATATTCAACATATTATTTCAAACACCACATTTACAGCAAAGCACAAACACATACAAACTGATCTGAGACACTCAGAACGCCAATACTACATAGGAACAAAAGGTAGTATCGAGGTCCAGATACATGGAAATATTTATACACTGCAGTGATAGGGTACATAGACCATAGGTGGGCGGGACAACGTGTCAATAGAAAACTAAAAAGGAAAATGTTGTACAGTTATATAAACTCCTTATACACGTAGGGTACGTACAATTACCTTTGTTACTGGTTGCCTTGGTCGCCTTATATATGCTGCAGCACAGCCTTGCAATGCAACCGAATCAAGTAAAGCCCGTGTAACTGACAGTGTTTGGACGCTATTTGAAAAAAAAACCTGTCTGATACGAAACAAGTATATTTAATGGGTTTTCATGAGCCAAGTACGGCTCACAGGATTGTACCTCAGGAATCAACGTGCTCGTTTTGTTTTCTGTCCACTTTATTAAAAACAACAATTATGTAACGTAAAACACATTATTTATTTTATTAAATAAAACACACGTTGGACATGTTCCACCAGATTAGATGAATAAAGAAATGTTAACAATGATAACACAGAGTTCACTGAATCACTAAAATGTAACTGTCAAACCAAGGGTAAGGGGTAGATAGAACGGACCTTGCAGTTTTACGTTACCAATTACATTTGCTTGTCCAGGAAACCAGAAAGCTTTTCTGCGCTGGTTGGAGAATTGATCCATGGTGAAACGTTCTCCATAAACATGCCGGAGGTAAGGGAATAGCATGCCAACCAGATTTTTATTTAAGAAAATAACTTTTAACATTCTTAGCTTTATGCCAGCTGCGTTGCTAAAGTATATTGTAACAGAGTGTGGACGACATGGAACATTATATTGACCAATTCAGCTGACTTCTGTATTAGATATGGTGTGGATACCCAGTGTCCACTGCAGTCCGGAGACTTAACGCGTGTCCAGATCAATACATAAAATGGTCTACACTCAATGAGTGGCAAATTGAAACTGTCTCTTGCCTTTACCACTCTCTTTCATCTCTTGCATGTTCGATTATACACGCCAGATGCAGTGGTTGACATATGTCCGCAATTGTTTAAAAAATAGATGCCAAAGTGCATACACACACACACACACACACACACACACACACACACACACATATATATATATATATATGTGTGTGTGTGTGTGTGTGCGCGTGTGTTTGCGTGCTTGTGTGTGTTTTTTATGTATGTGTGTCTGTATGCGTGTATGTATTTATATTATAAAACGTATTGTGGTGCTAGTTCCATTCTTATTGTTTGCTTTCATTGTATCTATGTGCAAAGATAGGTTCAACGCATATTCAACTCAACTCATATGTTTTTCCATTGCATGGTTTTCAAAACTGGGTGCCACCTTAACATATTACTCACTATAAGCAGCACACGAGGTCTTGGAAATGTAACCTTCGAAAAACTCGAAAAGTATCTCTCACCTTTTCCTTGAACTATTCAATTAACTTCATGCGTTTTATACCTATTTATTTTTTCAGTGTGCACCTAGGAGTTTGTTCCCCCGAGGGAACTGGGCATTCTATCCACATAAGTCAACAAACCATGTTATTTTAGAGTGCAAGTAAAATAAACATATCGCATTGGCAACGAGGCTTTTTGCCTGGCACATATCATACGGACATCCATCGAAACGGCACAGCAATGACACTCACCATGCGGGCACCCGAGGCCGTAATACAAACACCCAATGTACTATTACCCATAACATGGAAACATAGCACAGCCTTTGCATGATTTAAGTCATGCTTAGATACACTAAAACTGGTAATTATGTTTAACTGCAGAAAAAAATGGTCATCTGGGGCCTCAAAATGACTTTAGTGTTAGTTCTACAGCAAGGTTATCGATTCAAAAAGGCAGAGCTGCAAAAGAACGCACTATACTTATGGCACAAAAGTATGTTCATATTATGTGTATATGTTGGTCTTGATTGGTGCAAAATGTGTGCCGTTATCATAATACTTGGACAAAATTGTAATCTTACCATTCCGTTTCCAGAAAAATAGTGCTTTGCGCCGTAACAATTCGTGACCTTGAATATGAGGCCATGGTTGTATAAACTCATAGCAATTTGAATGTGAAGTATACCTATGCAATCATTTTACCAAAAGCGATGGAATAGAACCTAAGTCATGTAATTATAGATCATCAGCTTCATTCGATGTGTAAATTGTGTTTTGACCCGATTAAATGACTTTGCCCTCAACTCCAAGGGATAATATACAGCTTAGAAATATGTTGCACAAGGAAACAATATTTCAAGGAAGAGACAATTGATATGCTGAAAGCAAAGGGAACAAGTGTTGACAGAAATATAATCTTCAAATGTGCATTACGGAACCCATATGGGAATTAGTCGCCTTGACTGGAAGCTGCATGTGTGTACCTAGAGAATTTATTAGACGTAATTGATGAAATAATGACAAAATAGATTTGTGGATGAAAACGCTTTTCATAATTTTTTCAGCAATGATATAATTCCAGGTCATGACCATACGGACTTATCAGGGGGGCATTGATAAAGACGCCTTTGAAATTGCAAACATAGACCTTAGAAATCCTTTTCACATACCGCGAAATAGGCCGTAAACATGTAAAATTTCTGAAGCATTCATGTGACATTTCTTCCTGGGTCATGGAGTTAGCAAAATATAAAGCGTTCCAATCGTCATGAATATTATACTTAAGGACAGCTATAATCAGCGTAGATTGTCATATAAACTTGACCCCTATGCAATAAATACATATTTTTCCGATGAAAGTTTCCATTAAAGAAGAAACAAGGTATCAATTTGTGCAAAAGGAATTACAAATAGGTAGAATCTATATTGACCATTTTCATCAACACCGCATACGGACTGAGGTCCTCGTCACAGAATTCGGATGTGGTTGCGCTCGTGCATTTATTGTGAAGCATAGTTACGTTGATTGAGATTGGAACTGGATACCGCAAAAAAAGAAAAAAAAAGTATGGATTATCTGACAGTAAACATTCGGACATGTATGATGTTGATCGTTAGACGGAATTAATATAATTGTCACTGAGCGTTACCAAACTTTTATGGCAGAAAAGAAAGTAATGCTAAAAATAATCGCAACAAAAACATGAACCACATCTGCACGACCGGTGTTTGAGTTTTGCTTCAAAGTTACATTGTAAATATTAAAACAAAATTTAATTGGCCACATTGATTTTCAAACGCATATAAAAGCTTAACCTTCAATCAAAACTCCCACAAACAACTTGGAAGCCAGTAATATTTCGTCAGAGGCAAAGGACACAAGTTTTGATTGCACCGTGACTCTATTCGAAATAGAATAAATTTGATCCAGTGAAGCGGTTAACATTTATCTATCACAATGCTTTAAAGCGATCTTATGGCTGTTTATAAATGTGTAATTCATACAGGCTGAAATGACAATTTTGCATAATAAATATAAGGAAATTTGGAGTAAAGTTACATTAATAGCTGCAGCGTCATGCTCTTATATTTGTTGTTATTGTTTTGGTAAGAAAGTATACATCTATTCTCATCATAGTCTCATAACATCATAGATATAGACCTTAAAAATGAAATTATTGCACTTTTTATCATAATTTATCAGTTATGGGACATTACATAAGTAAATGGTCACTGGTAGGAGAGGGAGTTTAAAAGGGTCACATTTGATTATTCGCCCATGAACTCAGGAAAGCTGGCTGCGTTCCATTAAGTCGATTCCTTCAAAACCACTCAAATTGCATACTTGAGGTTTTTTTTAGTATCCAACAAGTACTTGCCCGTTTATTTTTATTCGCTTCACTTGTCAATCAGCTGAGTTAATCTATTCTTCCGTTAGACGGTCGTCGTGTAACACGTTTAAATGTGCTTATTCTACAACACGGCGGGCTGATGCTATTTCAAGTTTGTGGGACTGTACGTTACCTAGGTCTCAAGGATTTGTATCCAAACAACCAAACAGTTATGGCTCTGAAATTTGTTAATATTGTTTGTTTGTTTGTTTGCTTTATTCTTATTCTGTTCTTGCTTTTGTTTTTAGAGGGTCCGCCCCATTTGGGGACCACACATGCTTTCGAGTTGTCGGTCCGAATTTCCGTCCGTCCGTATGTGCACGTTCTCGTTACTGAGATATCTACAGAATGCCTCCATGTATTGTGCACAAATTTGGCAATATGCGTATCTCATCTAGAAAGATGAACTGCCTAGATCTTTATGTCATCATGACCTTATATGAGCAAACGTCAGCCTAATTACATGCTCGTTAGGGCGGACCCGTTACTTAACGCTTTGCGTTGAAGGTATGTCAAGTTTGCATTTTTTTGTTTTCTACTTGTTTTGTTTTTTTGTTTTTGTTTTTGTTTCGTTTTGGGTTTTTTTTTTGTTTGTTTTTTTTTTTTTGTTTTGTTTGTTTTTTGTTTTTGTTTTGCTTTGTTTTTGTTTTTTGTTTTGAGAGAGAGGATTGTAACGATCTGTTTTTTTTTTTTTTCACAAACTTGCTTTTCTAATTCGATTAACACCTGATACAAACCTCACTGGGTACCCGGAGACCAATTCAAAGCTGGATAGAAAATACTCTCTCACCGCAGTAATAAATATTCTACGACTGACTCATCTGCTGCACAATAGACGTCTAAGATTTGGCCAACATTTTCACAGGGGAAACTGATACAAACGGCTTTAACATTCTTCATAATCTGAAGAAAAAAAACAAAAAACAATAAATGGCAGAATAAACTGCCAACCAGCGCCTATTGAGGGTCGGGGGATGAGAGGTGCCCTCAAGACCATGTTTGTTTCTGCAAGCCTTTGATGTTGTTTCCTTAATCAACCAATCACTTTTGCTGATCTGAATGAATATTCGATACGATATTCGATCACCAATCTTTACGTTGACTTACAAAGATGGCGGCGCTGACCAGGCCATTTCTTCAAAATGCGTTTTGATATGATTTACGTATTAAACGATCTTAGAAATAGAATAATAAATCGAAATTCAGTTAATGACAGTTGGTACTTCGTGCAACCAACTGTTGAATAATTTAAGTCTATGGTTAGTACCATTCATGATTTCTCTGATCCATGATATTATAAAGCTATTTTGTTAGCTGAATCAACCACATGGTCATTTTGATAAATGTTATAAGCTTTAGTTCCTCAGAACTTAATCTATTATTTAGTGCGGCCATTAACAACATTCCATTTCCTCGACGATCTAAGTCATAGCTTAATTATATATTCTTAGATCCTTGTGTGGGGACATTTTGCTGATTGAAGCTGTCTTAAAATACCCGTTCCTTTGTGCAAACCCATGCCACATAAAGCGAAATAGAAATAATGCCAATCCACTTTTCATTCCGTGACCTGAATGGAAGAACACGTCCACTGCATACAGTATAGTGTCCTGACACATACACTTATTACGTATCCTTATCAACTTACACCGACTTGGAGGAGTTCGCTGTTCTATTGTTTCAACTATATGATGATGACGTCATCGGGTAGTAACACACTTGTATTCTGGTCATGGGTGCAAGTGTCCCCAGCAGTATCGTGTAGTTTGTTTACTCTATATCAAGAGCCCACAACCCATATGGCGGCCGTTCGTTTTGGAACACAACGTGAAAAACAAATAGATAGTCAATGGGTTGAAACACTAATTCTAATTACGACCAGGTTTTTGTGCGCACAGAGTCATTTGTGGACCCGGAAGACTCAAATAATAATGACATCTTTGTCTCGGTCCATCAATATCGGTGCCAAATGAAAATAAATGACGTATTTCTCTGTATTCTATAAATATCGGTGTCAAATGAACAGAAATGTTCCGACCACTTTCTCGCTGAGATGACACCTAATTACAGTTACGTTTTAGGCTGATAACTTGACCATTTGAAACATATTCTATTTCCCGTGGGCTTGTTGAAGGCCTGCTTTGTTTGAATATACAGCACTTGTGTGTGTGTGCGTGTGCGTGTGTGTGTGTGTGTGTGTCTGTGTGTGTGTCTGTGTGTGTGTGTCTCTGTGTGTGTGTGTGTGTCTGTGTGTGTGTGTCTGTGTGTGTGTGTGTCTGTGTGTGTGTGTCTGTGTGTGTCTGTGTGTGTGTGTGTCTGTGTGTGTGTGTGTGTGTGTGTGTGTGTGTGTGTGTGACGACCAGGAGTAATTGACGTATTATCTTCCGGACTTGATAGTAGACCTGCACTTTTTTGTTCAAAGTAGGGAATTAGTGACCACAAGTATTAAACATTCCTAAAGACTGAAGTATCTGGTGGCCAAAATCAGGAAACGTTCATACTAACTAACACTTTTCGGCATAACACCAAATACAACGCTGATACATGACAAATTAGTCTTGCATTACGGGCTTAGATTTGACAAACAATCTTGGCAAATGATAATCAGCCAGAATCTCTTATTCTCGTGTATTATAACCTATATCGAACATGGCAAGTGGCATGGTTGTCTCTCTTTCCCGAAACGTCACACATAACACATTAGAAAGCAAGTTGCGTTGCATCTCATTGCGCAGTCATGGTATCTTGTTGAGCATGCTGAGAGTTGCCTTTGTAGGTTGTTCAACAGGCCCTCGCATAAACATCCTGCAATTCGTTACCGCGATTTTCAAGTTGTTAGCACACACTTCGTCACGCATGATTGCATCTGCTCGCGACACATTTGACCCCTGTTTCGAGTTGCGTTTGAGGATTTGCTTTAATAGCGTCTTAGCATGGCATGGGCCAGAAATAGTGCACATTGTGTTAAATATATGCCTAAGTGTATTTGCAACGGAAGTGTCGCACTGTGATTCCGTATTATGTTCATTAAGATGCAATATCTTGGTGGGTGACCAATGCAACACGTGTTCTGCCGGAATAGGATCAATGACCTGTCTCGACTTATAAATGGCTATATTTGCATTGGTTGCTGGTAAGACGCACCAAAACCAAAACTTGGGACACACAGGGAAGTCTGTATATTTTGGACTTTTCAATAGCCTTTAATGAAATAGTAGAAGAGCATGTTATTTGGTTCTAAAAGGTATGAACTTGAACTGTCCAAAGCCTTTTCTTTGTAAAATAAACATTTATTTTTTTATATAGCATACATGGCTAAAGAAATGTTGTTTTCATAAATAATATCGGAAGTTTAAGTCTCTAATTTTCTGGACCAAGATAATGAATAAGTATGAAACAATAAGAAAGCTTCGCACCGAGGTTGACACGATCATGTTGTAATCCTCCAAATGCCTTCTGAAGTGTTGCATGCAAATATTGATTGAGGAGAAATGAAAGGAGATTTCTGGTTTGTCAAAAGCAATATTGTGCACATATTTAGTTTGGCTTACGTACAATATATATATATATATATATATATATATATATATATATATATATATATATATATATATATATATATATATATTGAAAACTACCTCCAACATTGCTGGTCAATTATCATGAAGGGTAAAGCATTGACAATTTATATGGGATTGTTATGGTATAAGAATGGAGGGGATGTTTACGAGCTTTAACCATGAAGTATTTCATTGTAAGTAGATTTGACGTCAGTCTCTAAGCAAATATTACTCTGTGAAACGATGCTTAGACAGAGTGGCTCTTATGGCTGATGTCATTATGTCACGACACACTCTATCCTAAGATTAAGAAAAAAAAAAAAAAACAGAAAACCAACGATTCTAAAAATGAAAGGCATCGCTCTTTGCAGGATTTTTTTAATAATAAAACAGTAAAATATCTAATAACAAATACGGTTTCAAGCTTGATACTTCCACAGGATACCTCTATAGTTAATGCATGTATACAATGATTATCAAATCAAGATTCCAGTGTTCATACAGTAATGTAACTGACGTGTGATAGATAGCAATTGATCTGCATGTTGCTTTAATGGACTGAAACAAAGCGGGATATTCTCTCTTTTTCTGTCAGCTAAAATACCCACAAATCCAAATTGATCTCTTTCAGTTAGAATACTCGTAGTAAATCTGTTGTTTGCAAGGGGAGCAAACAAGGACAAAGGATTCGCAAACATTTGGTTTTATTCTTTGTTTTCACGCAGACGACGTCAATATACAGGATTACGTAAGAAAATTAAGTCCTGACTTCATCATTGTTATGTCTCAATTTAAACGTGCTAATTTCACTATCTGATATACAATTTTGAAACATCTAGTGCTCCACTTCCTTGATGTTGAAGCTGGATGTCCATGCCAAAAGGGTGGATATATTTTTTACTGCATGCCATACAGCTAAATTACATATATGGACACTTCCATGCACTTTTCAGTTGTCACATTACTTTACCATATTGGGCATGGAATGACTTCAGCATGGAATTTTCAATCCACAAATACTTACTTAAATTTTGTTACAAGGCATGCCACAGTGATACCTATAACAGTCACGTCACCTTACCTCTTGACCACCATTGACCACATCGCCTGCCACAATTGAGTTGCATACTCACAGTGTTCTGAAGACCTGACGGTTCCGGTGGCATGTCAACTCGGTTTCTGTGGATCAGGGGAGTGACTTCCAGTATGCATGTTTCATTATGCCTCCTTCCCCTTTGAGCGCCAGTACTTGCTTGTTCTAAAGAGTCGGGAGCTGTGTGGACTTTCGTCCAGGGATACTGTTCTAGGGCTGTGCACCCTACCTCTATTCAGGTTTTTTTTCAAAGCTCCCCTAGTGTCTTTCAAGATAGGAATGGCTTATATTTGGCCTATGGATCCCAGAGATGATTGTGGAAGTAGGGTTGGTCATTTTGGCTCTTTTCCATGATGACGTCTGGTGGGTCAAATCGCAGACAGAGGGAGGACAGTGGCAGTCAGGCAATCACTGCTTGGCTGTGTGCTCTGGGTGTGGAACCTGGGGGCCACTTCTTTACCCTTGTTGGCTAGAGAGCAGATGATGGACTCATCAAACCCCTTCATGGCAGCCTGGGACAACCATGAACACAGTTTTGGTTGTTACCATCAACTTGGCCACCTGTGTTATTGAGCAAATACAGGCAGGTTTTTATGTCACTTGGGGAGATGATAAGTGGTTGCTATTGGAGCAGTTCTAGACAAAGATCGAGAGGGCTTTTTGTGAGCATGCTGATAACACCAGGCCATTGGGTCTGACTCTGCCCAGTCTTCCTCCCAAGTGATGCCACTACAGAAGTTGAAACAAACCCATGCAACTCACCCACTTGCGCAGGTGGCTGCTACATCTTCACCTAGTGACGAGTCTTCAAACATCAACATTGTGCAGGGGGAGTTGTTGCTTTCAGATTAGTTCATCTGCAGGCCCAGGATACTGGCTGCCAATGTCACTCTGCTCAACAGAGCCCTGTAGCATCCATGGTACAGATGTAACCTGTATTCTCCTTCTCTAGATACTGCTCTGGCACTGACCTAAGGCTATGAGAACATAAAAGCTCTCATCTGGAGCCTAGAGGGCAACCAAGCTGTGGTGACTAAGCTGGAGGAGAGCAAAGGGGCTGTTGTGATGTGCTGCCAGGACTTGCCCTTGGAACATGCACAAAATAAGACCCCAGTCCTTGTTTTGCCCTTTGTCAATGAGTTTCATACCTGGATGAAAACAAAAATTCATGGCACCTGGGCTCCTCTGGAGCAGCTGACTTTTAGCTATCTTTAGCTTGGTTGAACTTTACCTGGCTGGATGTCCAAGAGAAATGGTACTCCCAGCACAGAAAAGTTATTCCTCCCAGTCATTTCCAGTGGATTTAGATTGGAAGGAGTATGATGCAGGAATACAAAAGGCCATTTCTGCATACCAGATGCCTTAAGGCGACTGGGAGAGGATGTTAGAGGATCCCCTCACTACATCCTCCTCCAATGTCAGGCTGTTAGCCCCAATGTCTCTCTTGGAAGACCTCCAGCTACAGATTTCAGAGTGAGTCTGATGACTGGCTTGGTCAGGCAGCCTTCCTCTCGACTGTAGTAGAGGTAGTGTTACAGTTAAAGAGCAAGAATGCCAAAGATTGGGTGGAGGATCCTGGGTCACCCTGGTTCTACAACCTACCCTACCTAGTTCCCAAGTGGGATGAAGGCTGACATCTGGTCATAGACCTTTTATTCCTCAATGAGTACTTAGAGATTCTGTCCTTCAGGATGGAGACTACAGTCAGTGGCTCCCTGACCATGATGGACTCTCAGGTCCCCCTGGCTGCCTACACTACCATCCCTTGCAGCACCCTCTGTGGACCAGGGCTACCAAGCATGGATGCTGATTCTCCTGAAGAACCACCATCACTTCATTTGGTGGACCAAGTGGGAGAATGCCAAGTCAGGGCAAGAGTTTCAGGCACAACTAACATATTCTCATCTTGGTCTGCATGAGTAGCTCATGCCGAGGGCTGGGTGACTTTGGGTCTTTGTCCCATTCAGTCCATGTCCTATGACAAAAACTGGTTGGAAGTGGAGGGATATCCTAAGCAGAATTTCAATTCCAGTACCAAGTGGAGCCCAATAGGATCAGGATAGCCTACCTCAACTGGAATGGGTAGGTCACACTTCCAAAAGCTGACAGAGTTAGCCCGCCACATCATCCAATGGAACTCTAAACACAAGGTCTGCATGCAAGTGAGACATGTCCAAGGACTATAAAATGTCCTTGCCAACCAACTATCGAGAAGGGGTCAGATGGTAGGAAGGGTGTGGTCATTCCACCCATGGGTCGTTCAGGCCATGTAGACCAGTTGGGGTACCCCACACCTGGATCTGTTCATGGTAAGCACAAACGCAAACCTCCCAGTTTATGTGTCACCTGTCCCACATGCCCAAGCGCTAGTGGTGGTTGCTCTAGCCATGAGCTTGAGCACCCTTTGGGTCTACACCTTTTTACCTCCATAGATCTTCCCAAGGGTCCTGTGGAAGGTTTGGTCTGATAGCTGCAACCTGACCTTGGTTGCCCCCCAGTCCCAAGGAAAGATTGGTCCATGGACCTTGTGGAATTAAGTGTAGAGCCACAACTGTGCTTACTGCCATGGCTGAAATTCTAGTGCATCTGCAGACAAGTGTACATGTGTGCCATAGGAAACTGTGCTCAACCTCCACCCGTGCCAGTTGTAGCTGTGACAGAAGTTTCTCAGAATTGATCGCAGACAGAATTGCCACAGGGGGCGTCAAGACACTTCTCTAGCAGTTTACTCAGCTCAATGGAATGTTATTGAATATTTCTGTACCAGTCAGAAAATATACACATGGTCTTTGCATATCTTGGACATCACAGAATTCCTTCTGTACCAACGGGAGGTCATTGGTAAGAGCTTGAGAACCGTGGAAGGTTTCAGCCTGCCATCTCCTCAATGATCACAAAAAATCCTACACATTTGCATAGAAAACTGATCATATCTGTCAGCACCTGTAACTTCCTTCTACATAGGCAGACCAGCTGATTGGCAGGTCCTTACATGATGGGACCTGTCGCTGTTTTTCGTCATATTGAAGAAATGGCCCTTAGAGTGCCTAGAAGATCCATAGGTGGACTGCAAACACTGGGCATGGAAAGCTTTTTCTCTCTTAACTCTGGTTTCTAGGGCTAGAAGAAGTGAGATCCACACTGTGGCACATGACCGAACCCAATGGCTCCTGGACCAATCCCAGGTGACTGTGAGATGGACTGCTCTCAGGCTGGCAGGGAGGGTGGTATTCGAAGGGGCCCAATGGCATCCCCATGCTGGTTAGTAAAGATGGTTTGCAAGCTTCGGCTAGGATTCTGCTGTTGGTGGGCTCTCATCCACGAGCATCTGAGCTTTTCCTTTTATTCATTTCACTATAAATTGAAAAATTCTTTATAAGTATTAAAGAGAACTGGGGTAAAGAGCATTGCCCCATACCAATCCTGCTTGGACAGAAATACATTTCACAGGATAGAATGTGATGAAAACTTCCATGCCCGACTGTCAGAAGCTCAGGTAATGTGCAATGGAATGAAAAACGCAGAAAATTAAGGCACATTGTACCACAGTATAATCCAATAAATTTTATTGATTTTTTTACCAGATGGTATTATGGTTTTATGCCAGTTACTACAAGGGCATCATTTGGTTGGATATATTCTAGCTTTTCTGCCTTTGTTACAGTACAGGCGCTCCACAGAATGCTGTCATATACAAGTATAGGACGAATAAATAAAGTGGTCTCAAATGTATGACTGTCCATGATAAATTTGATACTTTCCATAATATTAACAAACTTGCTGGCTCTGTACGCAATTTCATTGATATGATTAGTGACTCTCAGGTCTGACCATATTGTGATGCCAAGCTGCTCATGATGGTAAACATCTTGTAAAATTTGACCCTAAAAAACAAGTGGGGGTTGGGAAACTGGGCTGATATCTCAGAAACAAGCATAGAGTCCGATTGGCTGCACAACACGGAACGAGTGAGTCCTCAGACACTTGATTAGCATACCACAGATCAGTGTTCATAGTATCAGCATACCCACTGGATTGCCAACATTGACCTATAGACAGTTGGCATTAGCAAAAGATTTTATTTTAAATCTAACTATGCCGGCAATGTCATCAATATAACTCAGAAACAAAAGAGAACCTAGAACAGATTCCTGAGACATTCCTGTCTCGATTTCACACCAGCTAGATGATTGCCCATTGACAACTACTCGTTTAAAACGATAACTGACACAATCAAAGAACCAATCACAAAAATTTTCTGAAATTTCTTTTTTTTTTCAGCTTGTGCAAGAGACCAGGAAGCAACACTTTATCCAAAGCTTCACCGCTGAGTAGTAAAATAACATCACGATTTTTTTTAAAGATCAACAGCGAGGCGTAATTCATAATATAAAAAGAGCATCTGGTTTACTGTTGAATTACATGGATTAACCCCGATTGGTGGTCGGGAATGACAAGATTATCATCAAAGAAGTTACATACTTTTCTTAACGTGATTTTTGTTTCTGAAAACGCTTCCAGGCCAGCTGAGTGGATAAACAATAATTATGATGATTGCAATCATTTCAAGAATCCTTCTTATGGATGCGTGATGTATTTCCCCTCCCCGCCCCCCCCCCCCCCCCCAAAAAAAGAGTTTTTTGGGGGGACTGAAGAGAAACGTTAAATAATGGAATAGAAGACGAATAAATGGCAGAAACAGCCTGTTTAAGAAACTTAGCACTGATATCAAAGTGGTTCTAAAACTTTGTGTCCGATTACTTCTACACAGTCTAGGTTAAGGTTCGGAGGACAGCTCAGGCAGCCAAAGGTTAAAGGTAGGAAAACTGATGAGGAAGCCTAAGGTTAAGGTAGGTAAACAGCTCATTCAGCCTAAAGGTTAAAGGTAGGAAGCTAGCTCAGGCGGCCTAGCTTGACATGTATTTTATATTGCTGGAAGAAAACTGAGGTGAAGATTTTGTTATTAGATAAATTATCAGTACCAGGGTTACCTTCATATAGAAGAGGTTGAATAGATGGGATCTAATATCATTTTTATATTATTAACCATTAGGGCACCGAGTTCTCTCTCTCTCTCTCTCTCTCTCTCTCTCTCTCTCTCTCTCTCGTTTCCCCACAGGGTTATGTACATTATATTTCCAAGGCTATCATCGTAATCACGCTCACTGTTTTTATATTTTCCTTGATAAGAATTTCTTAGTTGGCATTCTGAAGTCCATGAGCATTTTTGTAAGTGGAGTAATTTGGCTTCATCATTTTTTTTTTTTTTTTTTTTTTGCGCTTTCGTTTAAGTGATCGAAGAAGACCAGAATTCTAACATGGCAGGTCAGGGGACCAGTCTTACGTCATTTTTGTTAGGAATACAGTGAATAGTTGTATCAAATAACAACTTAGACCAGGAATCACAGGACAAGTTGACATCACTAGTAAGAGAACAAAAGGTCCAATCTACCTCGCAGAGACAATTCTTGAACGTTCAAAAAACATTGCCTTATTATATTTCCATGTGCGTCGCTGCTACGCGCTTTTTTACGGCAAAACAATAAATGAGTGCCAACCACAACATTCGTCGCTATTTGAGATCGGTGGTAATACCCAAATTCCCATTACATATCAGGAATTTTCGAAAGTATTCGGTCTAGACATGCAGCAAAATTGACAGAATTGCAGATGGGCTCTTGAACATGAAAATGTAGAACTCACGACATTTTTCAGTTTTACGCCAGATGGGGTCGGAAAGTCAGAATTCAAATCACGTGTAAAATTACATTTACATTATGTATATCAGTGCTTGTCGCAAGATCAGAGCTCTGTTGGAAGGGATCGGTCGGTGAGTGCGGAGGTCCAAATAAAAACGGATTATTGTAAACCAAGTGCACACCAAAGGAGCTCCAGATATGGCATTTCAAGATCCAAGCAAAGTTGTGCGTCAAGTAACTTAGAAATATCGCCCGCCGCCTGTAGTGATCGAGCGATCACGTCAAAAAAAGTGTTATGGAAACATGGCAAATAAAGGTTATCAACGGGTGGATTTCAAGCGATAATTTCCAAAAGAAAGATAGTATCAACCCAGGCGTGAGATCAATATGAATACAACTTAACTTTTCTTGAGAAAAACACCGGACATTTGAGTGACGAAAAGTGATATGTGGAAAACCATAAGTTGTGTCTCTGCTGATATTAACTTGTTCTGCTAGTAAAATGACAAGTGGACTGATAGCTGATAGGTGTTCGATATTCTCCTTGTATTTGTACAAGCCAGTTTTCAAAAGAAAGAATGGAAGTATTATTTTTGGTTCCGAGGCAGGTTTGAAATTAAATAGAGTGGCAGCAAAAATAACATACGTAAGAATATAGACGTCAAAAGATAGCCAAGCGACACCAATATAAATTGACGTTAGAAGGTCGGCAGCAGCTATGTATATCGGAGAGTAGTTCGCAACACGATGAAAACATTTGCAGTGGTCCGTTGAAATAATACATAAAAAATCCCATTGACATGTAGTTACTACAAGTAAATCGAAACATATATGACATGCTAGTAAAAATTCAACAATCAACACGCATCCTGAATTTCACAGAGGCTTAAGAGCGGTCAAAGAGCCACAGAACAATATTATCTTGTTGCCAAATAAGAGGCACCTCACACGATGGATTGTAAACATTATGACCAGGATATACACTTTGACAGCCCCAACATTTGCACAGAAAAAAGTAAACATGAAAAGTTGAGCAGAAATACGATCCAAAAAAAAACAAGCTGCGGTCGATAATTATTCGGAAAGCCCGTAAGGACGAACTGCAGCAAAACGCACACAATGTCGTGACAAAAGTACCTCGTGATCGGATGGTCAGTAGAAATAAACTGCAGTAAAATGCACTTCGTGTAATGAAAACGATTCCGCATGTCTGAAATTTTCAGTGCAAGTGCATGTTTTGAAAAGTCTGGTATTGCGGTCGGCTGGTACCTTTGATAACAACTAATACAGTTCAATGGATTGAAAACACGTGGAGATGCATGGTTTCACAATATTACAACATGCATAAACCTACATTGTTTTTTATGAATGTTCAACACGTTGCGCTAAAGAGATTATTGGCAAGCTGACAATAGTGATCCGAGACTTGTGTCACACGGTTAACGTAAAAAATAAGCATTCGAGAATAAAAAGGATGGGGATGATTTCGATGTCATTATGATGATACAATCTGATCCTGATTCTGATTGGTTACTCCTGACAGCCATTTGTGCAGAAAGGGTTTTAGTAAGGAATAATAAAGAAAACGTTTCGAGTGGTAGAAAGAATAATAATAATAATAATATTAATAATAATAATAATAATAATAATAATAATAATAATAATAATAATAATAATAATAATAATAATAATAATAATAATAATAATAATTATTATTATTATTATTATTATTATTATTTTTTTTTTTTTTTTTATTTATTTATTTATTTTTTTTTATTTTTTTACAAGTTCACCTGGCATTGGTGTGGACCAGTTGACTCGCAGTTTAGCCTTTTGGCCTGGTGAAGTGGGCATGGAGCCTGGACATCACAAACTTACGATCTCCCAGATGTTGGACGAACATTGCGCCATCAAATGTCTTTAATTTTGTTTGTCTTTTCCGTTTGGATGGGTATTGGCAGCCAGAGAACTTCAAGCCATAGTGAGATACTCATTTATGCATCTCGTGGTTTTTAAGTTTGAAACAGCATCTTTACACATTGATCCTGACCTTGTAGTTCGTAAATGGAAGAACAACAGTTGTAGGGTGGCTCCAGGGCTTACGTACCTTATGCGACCAGTCAATATCTTTATCCGTGAGTTTCAGGCTCAGAGTTTCATTAAAGGGAAAGCTTATCCTTCTTTCCACCAGGTGGCCAGTGGCTGTCAATCATTTACATTGTGGTGGGATAGTGTAAACAGTCTCTTATCAACTCCTGGAAGTGGGCAACAGCTCAGCCAATTAGAAGCTATCAGAACTGGGTCTCCCAGACAGATGGAATGAAAGCATGGGCTCTGTAGTATGACGTCACAGCTAATGGCTCCGCCTTCTACCCCCAACAATGGACCACGTTTTCATTAAACTAATCCAACGACAGTCCATCAGTCTTCTCCCCGTCCTCTTCATCTCAAGGCGTTGTAATCCTCAGGCATCCACTACAAGATTATTGTTCTTGGTCGTCAAGTTTCCACGGTCTTCTCCAATTCAGTAATTCCTTTCTTTTGCTCATTAAGCGTCTCGTTCACGCTAGCACCAAGAACAGTCAATACCTTTTCTTGAATAACAGGATTGTCAAACGCTGTTGACATGACTAGTAACCTGGTCATGTAATTAACAATTTTTGGTGGAGCCACGTTGATCAGTGGTAGAACAGTGGTGGTTTCTTGGCTTGGTGAGCGTATAAAGGAACATACCCACGAACGCTTTACCAAGGATCCACAAATTTATTCTGATGGACGGGTATTGATGCATACCACTTGCTACACACGATTTAGTAACTTCCAGTCTATTGATGCAAAAGCAAACATATGCTTCAGCCTTTTCTTTAATTTATCACGCGTCACTTACCAGTGATATGGCCGTTATATTGTGGTGTGTGTGTGCGTCATCTCTGTGAATATGTTGGACTGTATGTTTGTGAAAAATATGTATGTAACAACCTCAGCAGGTGATTCAAAAATGCAACAAGTACTCACCATTACCTTTCAACACAGTCCCTGTGACAGTCGCATGATAATTCTTGTCACGGAAGCCACTGTTTGTATCCATCTTTGAAGAAAAATGTGTCGCTTACTGCTTGTAGAACATCAGACGTAAATTTAGTGATCCATTTTTGTGTTATCAAAAGCTTTCCGACAATCAACAGGTGCAACAGTTTTGCCACTGCTTGCGACTGCATAATACATGTACATGGATTTTGTGTGTAACAATAATGGCCACAGCTATCAAATATACATTGGCGCACTATTCATTCATCTTGTCAACCGAATTAACCACATGAAAAAAAAATACAAACAAAATATATTATGAGGATTATCGACGTTCTTGAGGCTTCACTTGTCTTCCTATCTGACATTAATAATCGATGTAAAAACTTATTCATCAGCATGTCTGAGGCTGTAAAATTTAATGTGACATACTTTGCAAATCGAATGGTGAAATTGCAATAATATTATGCCTTGCCTAATTTGGTATGATAAAAAAGAAACATATGTATGCGTCCAAGCATTAGTGTATGTAGAGTTTGGGCGTTTATATTCATGATCTCCGAATAAATCATCGACAAAAATGGACAGGATGAAGAACGTTAATGCAAAGCAACAAGTTTAACAAAAGTTGACATTTTCACAGGGACAACAAAAATTTATTGAAGGCAATAAATTCTATATTGTTTTTGGGGTGGAGTGCGGGGTGGAGGGGATGGTTTCACACACACACACACACACACACACACACACACACACACATACATATGTATATATATATATATATATATATATATATATATATATATTGTTCTGTGTGTTTGAAATCTTGTCAAACAGACTTTAAAATTCATTTTATAATGCGAGGGCTGGCTGAAAAGTTCTAAGCCTAGCTGTGAAACACCCGTGCAAAGGCGATGGTTTTCATTTATTTCTCTACATAGTCCCCTTCTACGTTTACACACTTAAGCCAGCAATGCTGCAAGGCCTGGATGCCGGTAAAGAAGCAATTTTCCTCAGCCACCCTAACGATGTCATTGACAGCGGAAATGACGTCATTACTGCTAGGAAAATGGCAACCAGCTAGTTCATTTTTTTTTTTTTTTTTCATTTTGGGAAACAGATAGAAGTCCGCCGGGGCTTAATCAGCTGAATACGGGGGATGGTCAATGAATTCAAAGCCACAATCGTGGATCGCTTACATGGCAACAACCAATTTGTGAACAGGAGCAGTGTTTTGGTGGAAGAGAACTCCTTTAGTGAGAACTCCCCGTCGTTTAGCTTAAATAGCTTCACGCAACTGTCTCAGTAGAAAACTACTCTGTGGCACTCCGCTTATTTGTTGCGGTCCTGAGTAGCTAGTCAAGTGGCCTTTACATAAAAAAGGTCAGCATAATGTCTTCCATTGATAGTCTGGCCTCTTTTAAGATAGTCAATCAGCAAAAAAAACCCTTGAAATCCTAAAAGACTAAAGCCATCACCCTTCCAGCAGAAGGGACCGACGAGACTTAATTATTTATTTATTTATTTATTTATTTATTTATTTATTTATTTATTTATTTATTTATTTATTTATTTATTTATTTATTATTTTTTTTTTTGGGGGGGGCGCTGAATTTTGGTTTCTGTTTCAAAGTGATTGATCAATGTCTCATCCATGGTTGCAAATCGGGCCATAAGATCATTGGAATCTGCTTCAAAACGGCATAAATGGTCACAGGACCCCTTGAATTTGACACGTTTCTGCCCCGCTGTCAAGAGCTTTGATGCCCGTCTGGTGGAAGCTATTGTCATTACCAGCTCCTTGGCGATGAGTGCTCAACCTTCTCATTAGACATGCCCACAACACTGCCACATGTCGAGTGGTTAAGCGTCGATCAGCCATCCCCATGTCATGCACCTGGGTGGTGTTTTGGGAGTGGTTGCTCTTAAAGACTTTCCTGGATGCACGTCATCGTCAAGTCTCTCCCTGGCACAATCCCCTTAAGTGGAGACCATGTCGGCATGTATCTATGTTTGAGTTAGCCCTTTCAATTGCAGGTTATTGATGACTGCCGCATAGCCAGTTTTGTCCATTTCTGGTGACTTCAATGGGTAGGTCTGGGACAAAGACACTTCTCACACTACACTTGTATTCCGTATATCTATGATTCATTAAATGATTGTACTTGTTGGTGACAAAAGTTTGTTTCCATTCGATTGAGATATCCCAGTTAGGCTTAGACCTTTTCAGCCAACCCTCATATCTGAATGTTCATTTAAGTAGATAATGGCGTATAAAAATGAACAATCATCATCATCATCATCATCATCATCATCATCATCATCATCATCATCATCATCATCATCATCATCATCATCATCATCACCATCACCACCACCACCACCACCACCATCATCATCATCATCATCATCATCATCATCATCATCATCATTATTATCATTGCTATCATTATTATATTTCATTTTATTTTTGTGAAAGGAAACCGATCAGTGCCTATGACTGCCTGAGCATAGGTAGCCTGTCCAGGAACGTAATGGCAAATGCTTGGTAATGGTTAACAAAATTTGTTGTTTTTACTTGCTATTCAGTATGAACTGTTTTTGCATAAAATCAAATGCCTGAGCCATCAAGGTTTGCAAACGACAAGAAATTCATGCTGTCTCCAAGCATATTAGGGAACACGTTTCAGACTGATTTTCAATTACTTTCTTTTCCAGTATATTAATACGTTCAATGTGATCAAATAACGCTGTAGATTGGTTGATTGGTCTTTTGACCATATGAGTAGTGGTTAATACTTGTTGATGTTCCATCAAATACATGCCATACTATACTCCGTCTAGGTGAAAAATCCTATGCTTTCAAAATAGTTGATATATTTTATATTTCGTTGCACATACTCAGTTCATTCTACATTATACTGAAAATGTTAATCTTGTAATCTCTGATGCACTGGTCGTATTGGTGCACCGTCTCTCTCTGCATATACCGATGAAGCCACACGGACAAAAGAGACTTGCCGCGGAACGCCATCTGGTGAACAGAGTCAATATATGAGCTGAACATGTATTTGTGTTGCAAGGAGGGAGAAGCAGACGAGCCATGATCGATTCACAGAGTTAGCACTGCTTGCAGCTTAGCCACAGTGCCTTTGTCATCTGTCTCAACATAACAGTCAGTGATTAGGGTTTTCTCACCTCGCATGAATGCTTGCGTGACAACCAAGAGGCATCATATATTGGTAAATGTGGACTTCATCGATTGTTGCTGACTTTCAGCAATGTGTGATTGGAAGTGTTTCTATTTGACAAGTTCCTTTTGGAAGACTACGTAGACTTTGTATAAATACCAACATGATTTGACTTGAATGCCTCACTAATTGAGTATGGGAAGGTGACTTCTACTCATTATTCTAAAACGTGAAAAAGAATTGACACAAAAGCTGGAGTGTGTTGTGCATTAAACATTTTTTCCATTATGTATGTTTTCAGAGAAACGGGAGATGCTCAATTTGAGGACGTCGGAACATAATTGGTAGGAGCATCAGGAATGGCAGCCACAATGTCACGGACGCATTGGGTCTGCAGTATTTTCCATAATTTTCGGACCTGAAACTTCTGGGGTGAGTTCTATAGCGAACCAACTACTCCATATGATTAGCTATAAGGCTGGTGAGACACAGTTATATTTTGTGTGGTGAGAAGGGTACGGCTTTGCCTGCATGCCTGTTCATGTTGAAGTGATCAGCTAACTGCAAGCAGGTCTCCTCACGTAAGTTTTGGTAAATTTGGACTGCTCACTACTGAGCGGGGACGGAATGTAATTACTGGACTACCGGTGGATTCTCTACAGTTGACCATGGCTTGTATATCCAGCAGGAAGCAATGACTGGCCACACACTTGATGTACCTCTCCTGCATCGGTGGATATGTCGATGCGTACCACGCATAAGTCGGAAAAGTATCACATTGGTGGATAGAAATGGGTTTTCTCTGGATTTGCAAGTAGAATATATGTTTGTATCTTATGATCATACAGCATTTCGTATTTTTAGCTGTAGGCCTCACTCGTTGATAACATAAAGTGTTGTAGCTCAGTGGTTCGCGTCATCTGCTCTTCAAGCCGCTCTCATGGGCACCCTGAGTATATGAGATTGGATAGTTAATGCATGAGTCAATTGCTTACTTACTGGATGTACGTATATGGTTTTACCACATTTTTTTACCACGCAATACGTGGAGTGAGCCTATTTTGAAAAAATATTTTGTGAAATCGTGCACACTACTGGAGTGGGGGAAATGGATGTAGATCCACTCTCGAGCTCTCGTCTTGCGTCCTACAAGGGCGATGGAAGCGCCGACGACATTTGGAATGTTTCGGTGAATGTTCTAGGACCAAATCTTACAGGTGTGTTATCCAACGTAACGGCTGGAGTATCGTATACAATTGATTCAGGAGTCCTTAACGGGACACTGGGGAATAGTAACTCGACGGGATCCGGATCAGGACCCGCTGAAGTTGACGTGGAGCAGATTTTGGCCAGTGCTCTGGGTGCACGCCATAGGATATTAGCAGAGTCAATAATATGGACTGTTGTTTATGCTTTAATCTTCGTCACCGGCTTAGTGGGAAATATTTGTACGTGTATTGTGATATCGAAAAACCACTACATGCACACTGCTACAAATTACTACTTGTTCAGCCTGGCCATATCTGATGTCCTAACCTTAATTTTAGGTGAGTGTCTTTTTAATACTTTATAACATGTATCTCAACAGAACAATACAGTCATATTATGCCTCTTGTACTATTAGAATAACAAAACAGTTACGTACACATCTCTGCATTAGTTCAGATGTAAATGGTAAACTATTGCAACTACTGAGTATGTTGTTCATGCGTTTTGAAAAAAAAAAATCTCACGTGCATCAATACCGTGTGCGGTCATTTCACTAAACTTCTTTACGAATCCACTTGATTCTATGTTAAAGAACTTAGATGACAAAAACAAGGATATATGATAAAATCTATTCTTGTGAGATATTAAAGGTTACAAGGCTGACATTCATATTTTGCTGACTGCGCATGACAGATCATCGATATAATTAAATCACAGGGAAATAATTAACTTTCAATGAAGTAATTTGTCCAGGTCAGAATTAGGGGAGAAATATTAAGAGTGGTAGTTCTGTTCATCAAGAGTAATGAGATTGACATATTATCAGCACGCATAGGAAAACCGTCACATACATCGTTTGATCTCCCAATGTGCGCATTTGCACATGTAGCATAACGATAAGGTCTCATTGGTTCTCCGATCAGCGTTTGAAGGACACTGAACAATTTTAAAGCCCCCTATCATAGGCATTGTCTCTGAAGTAAGCGTCCCAAGGACACTGAAATGCTTTATCAAAAAGCTGACGTATAAAAGTCTGTGGTCTTTCTGCTTTTTTGCATCAAGGGATGTGAGGCTCTTATTGTCAAAGGTGAAGCCATATTACATGAAGATTTCCTCTTCTATGATAACTTGCACGCACAATGTTGTTTGTCCTGATGAAGTTCCAAACAAAAGAGAAAAGAATTGTGAGATGCTATTCCTTGAGCGTAATTCAATAAGTACCCCCTTCCAAAATGGGACATTTAAAGTAAGTGCGGAATTAACCCAAACTAAATTTTACTAGCAAGGCATTGGGTGATTTACGTGTTAAGAAATGGCAAAGCTCTCTCTTGACCAATGAGAGCCTATGACCTTTGATAAAGGTAATAGAATTGTTTGAATATTTCCTTTCAGTAGTTTGCACATCTCCCCAATTGATAAATCCAGTCTGTAAAAACGCACACATAAAATGAAAGAGATTGTGATCTCGAGATACTAAGCTAATACTTATGCTCCGACTTTGAAATTATGTTATAGATAAATCAATGAAATAAACCAAAAAAAAAAAAAAAAGGCAAGTTTATGGAGATGCCACACTGTGTCTATGTACAGGCTAGACATGCAATAACATCACTCTGGGTTATCTATCGTCAGCCTTTTTGGAGGTGTCCCGGTTGCTCAAAGGTCAAAGAGTTGGACTTTACATTTGGCCAGGCGATGCTGCCAAACTTCAAGGGTTTTCACAGTAGCCTCACAAAAGTATGGTTGTGTGCGTGTGTGTTTTCTCCTTCTTTTTTTTCTTCTTCATTATTCAATAATAAGTCAATACAACCCATCAGTTAACATCAAGAACATTATGGTGCTGTTTAATTGAGTTTAAAATCTCCAGGCGAAAGCTTTTAGGTCTACAGTAATTATTGAAAAAGGTCTGCGCTACCAGGGAGGTCCAATATTTGATTAGGAAGTAGTTTCGCATGTTTCTAGAAGCCCGATGAACACCTACACGTTAGAGGAAGGTTTTCCTATCTCTCTACCTGCCTGCACAAGTTGTCATAATGTAGGTAGACAAGGCACACACTAAATATATTTGTGTCCGTATGCCACTGATAGCTGAACGGGATAATGTAAGTTTCCCCCACGATGAATTACTACTGGAAAACGTCCTGAAAATTCATTTATTTCAATGAAATATATCAGGTTTTAGTAAACTTGCATTATTATAATAAGTGTCTTATTAACGACGGGAAGTTAGTGATTCATGCATACCTGCCTAGCCATTACTTTGTAACAATGGGGGTTGGTACAGTGGATAGGTGCCTTTCCCAATTTCAACCAGGTGGTTGATCCTGAAGGTTGGTGGCTAGAGAGACGACCGTTTCGTGGTAAAACAAAACAAAACAAAACAAAACCAAAACTGAAATAAAATAAACAAAGAAACAATTAAATGAATAAATAAACAATGTATTTTCGTTTTTGATGCTGGTGGACTTACATGTTGTACACTCCCTGATCTGGACTACTCCAAATACAGATATTATATCGGGTTGAATTCAAAGAATTGGTTCGTGTTTATTATGGCATTCATGCACAACCTACTCTGCCATTCCTTTTTCAAAATGTGGATTAGATGCACTGGATATGTACGTTTGCTATTTTCGTGTAAGTGCTTTTTGTCGATTGTTGTTGGTGCGGGCCTCGGTTGTTTCGTGGTCAAAAAATTAATAAATAAATCAATAATAAATAGATAAATAAATAAATAGATAGATAGATAGATAGATAGATAGATAGATAGATAGATAGATAGATAGATAAATGAAAGGGTGGCTGGATGGATGGATGGATGAATGAATGAATAAATAAATAAATAAATGAATAAATAAATAAATGAATGAATGAATGAATGAATGAATGAATGAATGAATGAATGAATGAATGAATGAATGAATGAATGAAATAAAATAAAATAAAAGTGGAGTGGTGAAAAAAGGAACCATAACGAGGCAGCAGTTTTAGTGACAATACTTAAATCCCTTGCTGGGACAAAAAAAAAAAAAAACAAACAAACAAACTTTCCAAACAAATCTCATCGCGTTTTCTTGTTCATTTCACTTCAGGAATCCCACATGATATGTTTATCCTCTCCTTTATCTGGAGAAAAGCTTAATGTTAAGCTACACGTACGTTGTGGCATCCATACATTTTATTATTACACTCTACATTGAGTGATATCCCGCAACACCACACAAATTTAACATTTCCTGCACTTTTTTATTGTCACAAGAATGATCATAAGATGCATCTGCTGACTCCAGAAATAACAGCACAGGTAGTACGTTGTTCGACCTGTGAATGCATGGGGACACACGTGTACCACACATGGGCGTCGAGAGAAGTGTCAGACACAGGACCCTCCTGATCACAGAAAACATTGACTGTTATGTAAAGCTGCGTACACACAATAAATGATTCACTGAAAATGTAGCCTTAAATCTAACCTATAGCTTGTCTGACAGTTTAGACTATTTAATTATACGCTGACTTAAAGCATTTGCACCATGAAGGGACTATCTGTAGTGGTATCAGGGGGGCATCATATCTATAAGGCAGAATGTTTAATGGTCTGAAACACACGGTTCATGAACATATGCGCATTATTCTTTTATCCAAAGCACTAATCACAAATAACTGAAAGTTCAATTGAACCACTCCTGGGATGTGCAATATCTGACAACCCCCCCCCCTTTCAAGAGTACCCTTTCAATACCTTTAACATTGCCGGTATTATAACTATGCTCTGTTGTTTATCTCTTAATCAACTCTACGGTAAAAAGCCCCCACCCCCTTCCCATGAAAAAGCAAATCTTTCTGGGCTTAGGCCAATCTGTGGTACCGAAATTGACCTCAGAAGGGAATGGAGTTTTCCTACGTTGGTTCATCTCTTGTTGGTCTATGAGGCAGACACATGAGCGATGGCTTTTGTAATGACCGCCAGACATTCCGTTTTATTATACCTCAGAGGGAAATCCGTACACGTGATTGGTTAATTGGGCATGGGACAGTTTTGCCTGTCCACTTCTGTGAAAGTACTGTCCACCGCTCACTGTAGCGCTAGATGGCGCTGCATAGCCCATTTCTTGAAATGTGAACTTTTCTCCATGATTGCCATCTTGCCTTGTGTGCCAAATGTATAGAATGTGTGTTATTAAAATCTATTAAATGGAAGCTTTGATGTTTTATTGTTCTTCGGTATAATAAAACAAATGGTGCCCTTGGCCTTGGGGGACAGGAAGAATTGTGAACCTTCGGGATGGACTGTCCACCCGACGCGAAGCGGAGGGTGGACAGACCATCCCTCAGGTTCACAATTCTTCCTGTCCCCCTCGGCCAAGGGCACCATTTGTATAATGCCTTTTCTGTTGTTATCTTCGATGACATGCACACGGACAGGGCTGTGCTCCTCACACCAGGCAAGATACTCTCAGTGATTGTCAATAGTGTGAATGTTATGTTGGCACCGGCCATCTGTTGTGACTTACAATCCATCTTTATACTAAAATATAATAGGATTCAAAAGCCACATCGTCTACTATAAACTAATTTTGCGTTTCTTGAAAGCAAAAAAGCATACTGGCGATGATGCAAGTCAACGAAACAGACCTTAATTGGAATTTCCTTCGATCTTTGTGACATTTAAGTATATTCTGTGCGCCTTACGAATAATGTACAATTTTTACACGTGAAGATGCTACTTTTACGGTAGAATTTCTATAAGGTCTGTAAGCATGATCACGACAACAACATCTCTGGAAAGGTAGCGGAAGTAAGGCTCAGTTCACCGCCTTTTGTAAACAAGACATATTTTTGTTTTTGTTTCCCATTTCAGCCAGGCGACTGGTGCCAAAGGTTGTAGGTTCGTCCCCGCTCGTTCCAAACATAAAATATATGATAAATTCCAGTGCGTACACAGACCCTTTAGATACAATATCATGATTTATACAAAATGTAAATATGTGCAGCTATGTATAGATAGGATCACCTCAAAGTATGCAGGCATTCCGGGATACGCTGTAGCCCCCCCCCCCCCCCCCAAAAAAAAATAAATCAATTGTACGTTGAGGAAAACACACTCTATTGTTCGTGCCCTGCGTTCAATGAAATGATAATCATGCAGAGTGATGTGTAATAAAATAATGCCTTAACAAGTAATACTTGTAGACGATATGTTATATGCTAATATTGCACTATGAATCGACAGATAGTGCTAGAAACATATGCGGGTGGAACATGTAAACGATCTAATTTTATTCCAGAGATAAAGGGTCTGTAGAGGTAACCTTTGAGCAAAACCAGTGGTAGAAAGACTGCCGAGGCCAAGGATAAACATCCTAAGTGCATTTAAGTAAATCCTTATACGTGATATAATATTTTCTTTTCTTGATTTTTGTATTTATTATTTATCACAACGATAAACGTAGATATTTTGTGCCGGAGATGCTTAGTGCTTCCAAAAAATCATCAATGTTACTCCATGTACCATGTTTCTTTTCTTTTTTGTCCAAGTCAACATTTCTATAAGGAAGTATAAACTTTTGTCATTTTTTATTTTTGTATTTTTTTTTTTTTAATTTTTGGAACGTTTCCCTCCCTTTTTTGTTTGTTTGTTTGTTTTGTGTTTTTTATGTTTGTTTGTTTGTTTTGTTTTGTTTTGTTTTGTTTTTGTGTTTGTTTGTTTTTTTTTTTTTTTTCTTTTTTTTTTTTTTTTTTTTTTTTTTTTGTGGCGTCTTTTTCGTTGACCTGATCGGAGCATGTGGATACTTGTAAATAAGAATTGCTATAGAAGGTGCTCTATCATGAATGTGTCCCGTGCCAGTTGGTGGATATCTACCCTGAGCCTTCAATGTACAAATATGACAGCTGCTTTATTGCGTCAAGATCAAGAAGGAGGGCGGAGAACTAATTACTTGACCACGGACAGAGTTTGAGGTGGATCCTTACTGTGAAAAACTACTGCCGTGCCAATATCTGCTAAGGCTAGACGAACTTCTTTGTTACAGATATATCAGCTCGCACATGGCATAAATAGGCAGGATACCAAGGAATTTGTCATATCTCGCCCGGCAAAGGCCCCAGTTTATTTGGGGTGTAATTGGATTTTCTGGCGGTCCAACGTGCTATTCTTTCTGTCTGACTTGGAGCTAAGATAGAACCACAGTTGCTGTGCAAGGTAAAGAAGGTGAATCAAGCGCCGTATTAAATATCTTCCGGGGGTGTTATTGAAGGGTTATATTGAATATGCAGTTTGTCTAATTAGACTCCTTAATGCATTGAAAATGCCAGGAACCTCAGTCCAGAGGAAATAGAAAACACGTGCGCCGGGATTCAACCTCAAAGAAACTAATGTTTGGTTTTGAACTGTCAATCATCCAGCCAGGCTTTCTATAATCCAGCAGGTCCTACTTAATCAATGCTTCTTGCCAAAAGCCCATTCAGCAGCTACACAGTTGAGACTTTTTAATCAATAAACTGAAAAGAATGATATCACTCAGCACAAATTTTGCCATTAACCTTCTAACAAGTGGCTGAAGCTCTGATGCTTTTGGAGGTTCGACAAAGCTCTCAGCGTGTCAGTTTGTGCTAGAATTGATATTGGAAGACACGAGACTGATTACTGGCAGGGTATTTCATGGGACCACCAGATAACTCAATCTGGAAGTATCCTTAAGCACTCAATCCCTCATGTGCACTGTTTATGAAGAAACAGCTTTCATTGTTCAGCCAAGGTTAACGCGCTGGATTCCCTCGCTACTTTTGTCACGCACTCAAGATCCTTTTCATTGTCCACAAGTCACCTCTGGAATTGATAGGGTTTTTAAGATCACCAACTGACGATAAATATGCTTTTGCCTGCACTCATAAGGTCACATGGGTTACGATTAGGCATCTGACGAAGGTTCTGTATGTGTTAGACGGAGCCATAGATAGCTAACGCGTGTTGCAAGCTCAACCGAAGCCTACCTCGTTTCGCAAAGTGAACTGGTCGTCCGTTATTAAACCAGTTTTACCATCTCAGCTGTGATTCAGGAATCAATTGGAAGTATGTCAATACGAAATGACCTGTTCAATCATACACTATGCTGGTGTTAAATATATCATATATTCTAGTGTGATAATTGAATTATGTCTGTCCTCTACCATCGCCAACATTGTGTTACCATGCTGTTAATTGCTGCTAAGATTGCTTTATCACAATCCCTGGCTTTGGTATCAACCGGCAAAGCAGAGACATGTGGACTGTTTTAGGAAGTAAGAGTCTGTGACAATATACGACCAAAGTCAGTCAGAGAAAAACAGGGCGATAAATCAGTCGAGTGTCACCTTTTATCCTTACATTTAACCAGACTAGTTATTCGAAATATCGTGTCCCTGTAATTTTGATTTTACGTTTACTGTATCACAAAACTATCATAAAGCAAAACAGACAAAACTTAAGAGATGACATACCGTTCAATTGATCGGCAGATTATTCTTTGTCAAAAGTGCATCAAAACTTTACGTGTTTTTGAACACTTCTTACATGAAAGAGAGGGTTAAAACGCAATTCATGACATAAAAATTCATATCATTTTCTATCAGCATGACGATGGTACCGTTTCCATTAATTTTGTTTTCCGAAGAAACTCAAACGAGAACGAGGCACTTGCCGCGATGTTCATCTTGCGCTTGAAAACATTTACTGTTTTTCTGCTTGAGAAGCGATTAGTCGTGTTTGGCAAACATGAATGCTTCCGGCAGGGTGTGATCTCTCGATACACCAATTTGAGGCACCCCATAGGGGTTGGGTCTCTGTGTTAAACGGCAGCGTCTGCAAAACTGTGACATGTCCACAAAATGTGACGGGGGCAACAAGATGATATTAAGAGCACTTCTTCGCCTGTTTGGACCTCTGATCTACTGCCTCTCTAAATATTCCAGTCACACGACCTGGCATCTAGTTGGTGCTTTAGCTTTCAATTACTATTACCATGTGCTGAAATGGATCGTTTGTGAATCGTTCATGCGATCATTGCAATTTGTCTTGTATGATTTGCTAATGGAGGCGGGCTGTGTATACGAAGGTGTCACGCGTTGAGAGCCACTCTTATCTTAAGAGGCTGCAAGCGAGGATTGTAGTTGTCTATCGCAATCTTAATGGCAATTATTAAATATACTACATCTCCACATATAAATTGTAAAATGGATGCCTTCCCCAGGGGTAGATGAGTCGAATGTGTAGTTCAGTTTTACATATCAGTTAGTTGTCAATGAACTTCATCCGCCTGGTTTGACATGCATCGCCTTGCGCGTCATTATCACCTATGCACTGCCTTTTAACTCTCGCAGCTTTAATGTAGTTAATAAGTACCTTCCCTGGACGCATTGGGAATACAACGCCCGCGGTGTGCCAATGAAATGATTTAATTTAAAATATATTCATTTTAGCTGGATAACCTAATGGTATATCGAGTGCTACTCATGAGAATCTTCAGTGGATGAAAGACACGCAGTACATATACAAAATGCATAATACACTACAGCAAAATACAAAAATATAAATATAAATAATATACACTACAAATTTTAGCAAGATGTCACCAAATTACCTAACCATTTTATACAGTTTATACCTGTTCGCAAAGAAAACACGTTCTGACATAAAGGTGAAACATAATGATGATAAGGATAAGGACGGCCGCGTGAGCAAGAAATTACTTTTAGAATTCAAAGCGAGTTTCCATAACGCATAGATGCACTGTGTCAAATGTTTTTTCGTTAATATCAAAGGATAGATCGAAATTACCTCTAATACAATAAGAAAGCATAATATCACTTGTCAAATAAAAAAAAAGAGTGGGGTTTACTCCAGGAGCCAGAAGATGGCACACAATTTTCCTGCTGTATTTTTCGTAGCGAGGACACACAAGGAAATAATGAAAAGTAGCTTCAAAGGGGGCACGACAAGTATAACCGGAGGACGGTATAATGTCAAATCTAAACAGATGTGAATTCAAACTCGAATAGCGCAACCGTAATTGAGTGTGGCAGATTTGTGGAAGCGTTTTCCAAAAGTTAAGTAATCGGGCTGAAAGTCAACATAGAGTATGGTATTTTTTTCGTTTGGATCTGAATATTTCTAGTTAAGCTGATAGCCTGATATCAATAGGTAAACCGTTCCAGAGTCTAATACTAGAAGGGAAAAAAGAGTCACTTAATAGCTTTATTTTGAAACGTATTTGTCTGTTGTTAAGGCAATTTCTCAAATTTAGATTAGTATTATGTAAAAAATCATCAGGTATGATATCGCAAAGATACATTAGGTGTAGCATTTTGTAAAAAAAAAGAAAGAAGATTTTGATATTTGCGGCGGTCTGAAAGTGCTGGCTAAACAAACTCAATAAGAAGGAGGTACAGGGATGTATGACGGAGAGCAGCTGTGCATATTCTTGCTGTTTCGTATTGGATCAATTCGAGAGAATTCAATGATTGGACGCACCATGGTCGTGTAAAGTTTTATCAGCGTTTTACGGGACAGTTTATATTTGAGTCGACGTAACAGAGCAAGGCACTGATTGCACTTGCTAAGAATTCGGGTAATATGGGGATGCCAGGATAAGTTTGTGGATAGAGTGATCCCTAAATGGGTATGTTGTTGAGCTTCAGGGCTAGGCGTTTCTCGAAGGTAGAGTGTCGGGTGGTACTGTCTGTTCTTGTTAGTGAAGAAAAGGAGGGCTATTGATTTGACAGCATTTAAGGCAACGCGCCATAACCTGCCCCAAAGTAAAATTTTGCCAAGATCAGCATTTATTCTTTCGGAAGACGTAAATGGGTTATGAATTATTTCAAGTATGCTGGTGTCGTCTGCAAATAACTTGATATCTTGTGTTATGCCGTCGGTAATATCGTTGGTGAATATAAGGAAAAGAAGTGGGCCTAATATTGAGCCTGGAGGCACGCCGGCCTCAGGTGGGTGCCAGAAAGATGTTTGACCACATATGGTCACCCGCTGGTGGCAGTTCGAAAGACAGCTTTTAATAAAATTGACAAGACGTTCAGAAAACCCAAGTTGCTTCATTTTGAAGAAGGGGCCTTCGTGCCAGACT
This sequence comes from Hermodice carunculata, assembly GCA_964020975.1. Taxonomy (NCBI): domain Eukaryota; kingdom Metazoa; phylum Annelida; class Polychaeta; order Eunicida; family Amphinomidae; genus Hermodice; species Hermodice carunculata. The sequence goes on along the minus strand of OZ026614.1, from coordinate 4,156,444 downwards.
TTGTCGAATGCTTTGGAAATATCGAGAAAAACTATCCATGCTTCTTTGCCCAATTCGAGACCATTTCAGAGATCATGCAGCTGCTGAAAGGTGTTGATCTTTGAGTTTCTTGTCCCTGCAACTGTGGGCATGCTGGTACCGGACTGACATGGCGGTTTACAAATAGTACAAATCTTGTATCATTATGGCCATTTAAAGCACGTCAACCTTGTCAAAATTCGTGAGGAAGGAGTTAAGATGTAGCGTTAACCGACTGTAGCTGCTCTTGTTAGATTTGGCTTTTTTCCTTGTTGTGTATATGGTGCCATTCAACATATATTAGTGTGAGTGTGACGTACACCACCGTATGTGATCCTGTTGGAAATATAGGGCATACCATCAACATGATGTCCCATCAGAAATGCCCCGCTTTACCAACTATATTTGCCACTTTCAGATTCTTTGTAATGGTGCAAGTGATTTTTACATATGGTCAAAACTGCTGGTATGGTGGCTGGTGCGCGGCTCGATTTGGATCATACACCTCCATATAAGTTTTTTTCCTTGGAATATGGTACCCTGTTAGACATGGCTCATGTCATCCGTATGTTGCTCCCGGACACTGATACCATGCCTTTAAGCTATGACTCTTTCCAGTCGTATGTGAGCCTATTCCGTCGGCGTGTGGATGTGGCATATTTGGGCCACACTCCTAATAACGTATGGCTCCTCTCTATGTATAGAAGGCCAGTCACACGATACCCATACACCTGAAACCGTATAAGACCTATTGCATGTGACCCATACGCCATGGACACATGTATGGCATCGCTTAATATGACCCATGCGCATGCATATGGCACAAGAGAAAATGTGTGACATGGTCTTTGATATGGACCACACCTGCAAGTGGCGCCAGCATATGCAACCATGGAGTAATTAACTGTAATTTATTACCCCATGATGAATCTTATAACGCATTTACACAAATGTTGGTCTGTGCACCTTTTACCCGTGATAAATCCCACACAAGCTACAGCTGTGACCCTATCAGAGACACATGAAACGCATTCCCTGCGTTTGGCCAGACACAGCATAATTGTACCTTTATATCATCCAACAAAATAATACAATTATACCTATGCAGGCAAGATCAGTGAGTATGCCACTCTGAGTTCCCTATTGCACATGACACATGATTTAAACCCTATGAATTTAGTTAGTCACATATTAAAGAGGAAATTATTGGGGATTCATCGTGCAATTGTTCATACTATACACTGTTCTTTACCAAATGCTTTATTTATAAAGACATATACCACTAAGTGCCTGCGGTCATGTGACGTAAGTCCCCCTGTATCTTTTGCGCAGATTGATATTATGTTGTGTACGTGATTGTGCACATGTAATGTGTAATAAGCAGCCATCATTGTTATTAGTTTCCTCCGCACCATGTGGACAAGATGGCCAATGTCTAACTTGACAGAACCGATTATTACACTATATTTGCGTGTTGTTATGCATTATAGTGACATGCGTTCACTGAAGTGATCATTGACGCATCGAACCGTGGGTCAAAGGCCCTTCCTACTCTTCGCCTATTGTCTGTTCCTCTAGGCAGTTAGGACAAATAAAGGAGAGAGAGAGAGAGATCAGAAAGGAGACCAAATAGACAAATGAAAATAAAAATAAATAAAACGTCGTCGTATTTGTCCGGACAAATACAACGACGTTTTATTAATTAAAGTTCAGCATTACTGTTTTTGAAACAGGTCCGGATAGACCTCGCCTGCACCTCGATTGCTTCTGAATTAAAATATGTTTTTCACTAAAACATTTTTTCAGACTTTTGTGTCACGAAAGAAAATACAGTGCAACACATATTGCAATCACATCAATCCAATAAATGTAAACTCCAGCTGGAATTGACAACCATATATTTTGTTTTGTGGGATATTTCCGAAATTGCTTCCGAAGTGGCTTTCTGTAAACAATGAATAAAGTTTTCTGATGATATCCATGTTACTCAACCTTTAATTTCGTAAGAGCTCTCGGAAGGCAAATGTAATAAACCATGGCAGTTACAGATTTTGTCTATTTGGTAAAGTCGGTTTCCTTGCACCAACAGCATCCAATAATAATTGTCGTCTGTCTCCGTACATTGTAGCAGATGATAGGAGGCCCAGACTGATGAGAGTGGGCTGAGGAATCAGCTTTGGCGGCGATGGACTGGTGATAAGTGTGTCATAATATTCTTCCCACACTGGTACCAATGCGCTACCTTATATAGATCCTTGACGCCGAGGTCATGTTGGGTGTAATAAGTTATAGTGGCAGATCATTAGTTTTCACGAGTCCGTGGAATGCGTTTTTTCAGTTTTATTTTGCATGGAAATTCCTAATGGAAGGGACAAATTTTATTAACCTTGGCCGTTATGAGCACATAACCACCATCACCACACCATGCCTCTCCGTTATATTCGCGTATGGCTTTAAGACCTTGTCTTTCAGCATATTACCGTCAAAAGGACACTCTAGCTATTGGATTTCTGAAAATATCTTTGCATCTTGCTTTGGCCATACAATTGAGATGGAGATTTTGTTTAGTAAAATATATATATATATATATATATATTATTCCTGTATTTCGTACTTGAAGTACATTCAATCGATAGAAAAAAAATGCTATAAGTCAATCAATGGTTAGCAACAAGTCGAGGATGAAAAAGAATGTCCCTTCAGCAGGTGCACAAATACTCTATCATTTGCACTAACTCTGTGCGATTCAACTTATTGTCCATGCTGCCATCACGGATCTGGCAAAGTTCACGGTTGACCGCACAGTCTGTCTTCCGTTCCGATGAAGCACTCTCAAATTTTGCTTTCAATACATTATTGACATTCAACATGTTATCACAAAGATTTTGATATCCCTTAATATTATACTTATAAAATGGATAATGAAACGACCTGCCGGCTGTCGATCGTGAACCATAATCAATTATTTTACAACATATCTACACCAGGGAATTATCATCTTTATATAATTTATGAATGAATTGTAAAAGTGTCATTGTAACTGCAGCCCAAAGGTTTTGCTTTATATGTCTCCAGAAGCAGTTTATTGTGGATTCGGTATGGCAATTTCCATATATGACGTACTGATTTATGCCAAGCAACAGATATTTTCTCCACTTCTGAACTTGAAAGTCTCATAACTGGGATCAACAAAAGGAAATGGCATCGGATTGAAATACTTTATAACGTACGGCCGGAAAGGCATGCCCGTATTCAGCCATTATAATATTGACTGCCGAATATAGCTTTACATCGTTAATTATAATATGTCACCAATCTATTGACACAAAATTACTGAGATCGACATATCTGTTTACTTTTTTTATCAAATTGTCGTCCATGTCGTCCATTCTTATTGACTGATACGTATCATTATCCGTAAAGGATAGCTATTTACTCTTTGAAGGATTGAACTTTACATTACATTCTTTCCCAAACTCAATACAAAGTTCCAATAATTTGTTCAAACCAGTTAACGGGGGGGGGGGGGGGGGGATAACAATATCAAATCACCGGCAAAAGCCAATGCACTCACAAACGTATTCCTGATGTGACAACCAAACCTTGATCTTTTTTAGTCTGGTTATCAGTTCATCAACACATGTTCCGAACAGAATCGGATAGAGTACTCCGCCTTATTTCACACCATCCCTTACTGTTAACGGTTCACTCACATTATTCTCCCATACGACATTGATAGTTTGCCCTGCGTACATTTTTAGAAGTAGACACAAGATTAAGGGCGACATGCCTTTATTTCCCCTAACCTGAACAACATAATGTATTCCACCTTATCAAATGCTTTAGTGGCATCGAGGAATGAAACATTAACATCGGTCTCATTAGTTCTGTAATAATTGACACATTCAGACAAAACGAAGGTACAATGAATTGTTGACGTGTCATACTGGAATCCAAAATATCGGTCTGATGTAAATAATAATTCCATATTATCAGACTTAACGATACAGTCAAATAATTTTCCAAATACGCTGCTGGGAGCGATACCTCTATAGTTGTCTGAGTCACTTGCCAACTTTCTTTTATCTTTGGGAATTGAATGCATCATGGGTTTAGTAAACCAGACAGGGGCAGTAGCATGCACAATCATGGCCGAGAGAAGAAGGGATAGACATACGTGTGAAGTGATGTTGCCATATATAATGTGGTCAGCATGATAACCATCACCCCCATCATGCTTACATTTTTTGTCAGTTTTCTGATACCATTCTTTATCTTATCTACGGAAATCACATTAACATCTGAATCATGAATTAAAACAGATTCATCCAGATCATTTTTCAACCTATCCATTCATGTACATCGTACGGAACAGAGTTATGCAATTTTGCATATTTGTCAGCAAAAATGTATCGTTTTTCTCCTCAGGCTCTGACATTCCATCGATCATACTTGGTCAACTACCTCCATCGTTTTTTATCATCTTCACGTCAGACCATAAATCCATATCTTTATTAGTCACAATAGACACTGCCAACTTATTAGCAGTACACATCGCTTTATTTCTTTTGACAAATATTGACAGTATAATGGTACTTGGAGCGTGTATTGTTTCTCATATTGGCAAGATGTTCCGTCCTAGGGGAGTTGTGACACTTCCATATAAACAGGAAAAAAAATGCATTTTTACGATACCCTTCAACACACTGGGTCCACCTTGAAATGACTTGCTTCAACTGGTCAGAGGTATATGGGATCGCACGTCTGCTCGCATTGATACATGGCGATGTATTTCCGTCATGAAAGGTTTGTATATCGGGTACATGATCCTTACACGGTGTATTAGTACAGTGTATAGAAGCCAAGGGATACTCCATGCCCCTCAAATTTTGTTCAAGTTCATCACAGTAATTATTTTTGTCATTTGGGGTAGCATCTTGCCATAATGGTCTTAAGGTACGGGATCTTACTTTATATATTTCCAGTTCAAGAATAACAGGATAGTGATCAGACAGATTGTCACCTTTATGCACTGTATAGTATGCAGAAACCAGCTGAGCTGTATTCTCAGACACGACAATATGATACAGGGTTGATTTTACTTGATTAATTTTGCTCTTATACGCATAATCAACCTTATTCTTATCATGTTCAAGACACACATGAAACATTATTTTTGTACAAAAGACAAAAGGGTTTATTTTTGTATGTTGTGACCCAACTCTTGAGAGGTCAGTATTAAGGTCACCACCTATAACTATATGATCTATGTTCTGTTCCTAACATACAAAATATATTTCAACTAATATATGGGCATACTCTTTGGAATTTTCGTCTTCGCGTGAAGTATTGCATGCCATATAGACGATGATAACAAGTACTTCAAAATCTTGTGCCTCAGACAAAATACCACAGACTCTCTTGGAGTTAAACTCTACTAGCTTTATTCTGAAATTAGTTTTTCCCCCACAGAACTGGCCAGCCTCCTTGGTGTCTGTTCATGATAAGCCCATTTTCATTCATACCGGATATCCCCGTTACCACCATTCTTGTCACATCGGTTGTATTTAATTAGTTCTGTTTATCCGGCAGCCAATGTTCTTGTAACAGAATAATGTCATTATGCATTATAACGTATTAATAGATTCGTATCTACCAGCTCCGTCACCATGGCTGTTATACTTTGCAAGTAACAAAGTAGCCATGAGTACAATTACATGGTACCAGAGGCTATGTGACATGGTTAATATCGATTCTGAGGGGCTTCCGCTTATACAGGGATAAATTTTCGCACCTTAACTCTCTCAGGCCTTAAACGGTCACAAAATAATTCACTAAATCGTAACGCAGGGACGGTAAGTCTGAACAAATTTAAATTTTGCATTAGGGCTTGATGTACAAGGGAGATCCCGGAAGTCAGCTGCTGCTTCAGCCATTAAAGTTCACAAATATCTTGTTTGCGCAGAACGTTCTACTCTGCAAATAAACAAATCGCAAGTCGGTTCAGAAGCATCTTTAGATTGAATTTACTTGTGATGGCGCCTGCACTCCCCTTAGTTTACGTATGTATTTAAGATCAATTAAGTAGGCACTGTTCGGTCACTTTCTTCGGTAAATCCTATCTAAAACATGTATTATTATTTGTGGAAAAACAAATCATTGGCCAATAAGGATGTCCCTTGTTGTGCAGATAAATTTGTGGTTAAAATTTAAATTGATGGTCAAGTGTTGGTGTTTCACAACTGTTCACTGTCAAAACCAACAGTGTGGCTTAAATGCGTCAAATAGAAATAAGTAAATATGTAAAGTGATGTCAGGTTGAAGTGTTTAGTTGGTAGTGTGGCTAAGAACACAAACTGTCAGTGTTAAAGTTGTTTCTCTATCCTCGTATATTTCCAGTCCTCCCGCCTTCATGTGAGCGAATTGACATTTCACTGGGGTTAAGCCATTTACAACAAAGAAACGATTACGACTTATCGCAAATGGCCGCAGCATGTACCTAGATTAGTAGGCACATGATCTGCCACTCGTACGTTGCTTGCGTTCGTGCTTGAATTGCTAAAAAAAAAAAAAAAACAACAACAACTACCGCTCCGTTGTGTGCTTTGAGGATTGGGATGATGCTTGCAGTTGTCCAACGTGTAGAGAGGTTAGACATATCAAGATCAGGAAGATTTGTTCAGGAAATATGGGCTGTCAAAGATCAAGAAAATGAGCAATCTTAATAATTATCTCCACTTTCGTTACATATGAAACCTATACAAATCAAAAGTTTAAAAGAAATAAAATTCAATCAATATAGGACTAGTAGCAGTGCTGCTGCTGCTGCTGCTGCTGCTGCTGCTGCTGCTGATGATGATAATTCAACAAATTACTTCTATCGGCAGCCAGTCAGAAGATTGGCCACCAATAGAAGCTCGCTGAAAACAATTTGACAAATAACTTTTTAACGAGCCTAAAAGAAGATCTACAGTAACATATTGTTTTAGTTAAAAAAAGAGTCTCTCGTGCCAGAGACGATCAAAAGCTTTAAAGATATCAAGAAATACCATGCGTGCTTCATGTCTACGGTTAAAGGCCATTATAAATGCCATGAAGTATTCTAAAAAGTTGCTTAATTGGAGAATAATTTGCTTAAAAGCCAGAGTTTTTCGAGGTCAATATTTCATGATGCATAAAGTACCCATAAAGAACATTATATATGAAATGTTCAAATACTTTCGAAACATTACAAAAAGGTGAGTTGGGACAGTAATTTTCATTGATTTGCTTGTCATTCTTTTTAAAAGCTTGATAAACATTAGATTTTTCCAAAGATCAGGGAAGCTGGATGTAGAGACAAAGATTAAGTAATTTTTTGTTAAAGAAGGAGCTATACCTGGCGCTGTGTGTGTGTGTTTTTTTTAATAATATCCACAATGTAATCAATCCCCGACCCTGAGCTAATCTTTGGAGAAGGCAGTACTCTTAAAACTTCGTTCTCATTGAAGTGGAGCAGGGATGGACGTGCCTCAGTTCGCAAAGACAACTCCCGTAACGGCAAATGGTCAGTTTTTATTGGGATTTTACACTGACTAGCAAAGTATCTGTTAAATTTATCACACTGGTCTGCATGAGTAGTGAACAGACGACCATTTTCGAGAAGAGGAGGGATGGAAGTATGACTTTTGGAACCAAGAAAACATTTACTCAAATGTCCATGCTCTTAACAAAGTCTTTACACTTGATGGATTTGACTGTGCCTTCATCCTAAAGCGTGCATGTTTTTTCACTCATGATTTTTCACTGGGCCAGTATTTATAATCCGTTAAGTATAATCACTCATATCATTAAACCCTTTCCCTCGCAAATAATAGTAATGATGATGATGATGATGATGATGATGATGATGATGATGATGATGATGATGATGATGATGATGATGATGATGATGATGATGATGATGATGATGATGATGATGATGATGATCAACCGCTCATCGGAACAAAATCAATAAAGCATCAGGATATGCCGATATGCACTTTATGCATGATTTATATACCAGGCAGAAGCGAAGCCTGCGGTGTTATGGTTAGTTTTTACCATGATATTAACGATGTAATTAACTATGAAATTGGTCTAGTCTCCGGCTTGCCCTTTTCCATGTATTGGAAGACTGAATGCAAACTCCTCTCTCACCTAAGATATTAATCAGGCAATATACGCCAACAAAACGTCCCAATATCCCAACACACTTTATTATAACTGCACCGACAACCTGGAATAAACCCACGAGAGTGCATATTATTAAGCGTAACTAGTGCACAGTACGTTTTGAACGGTTTTCACCCGTGATGTAGCGTTCACCGCTTGTCGTCTCCTCACATACTGCTCATTGTCATTTTCCAACAAGTTCACGTGGGAGTCGTTTCTCCGATTCACCATCCGGCCGTGATTTATGAAAGCGTCCTGAAGACCTTCAAAAGCCTAATGGAGATTATTTGTGCTGTCGACCAATGTAAAGTATTCATTAAATACACTAAACTATAGGCTATGTTTCAGTTATACACATTTTTACACATGTGAAATAAAATTCTGTAGGTGGAATAGTATTGTGCAATGAAAAAATCACACGAAAGATAAGTAGGGGCCTAACCTCATTCGTGTTTGAAAAATGTAATTGTTGGCTGTCCAGGGAATACGATAGGCAGGGTGTGCGTTAAATTGCACTAAAGTAACGTTTGGGTTATTTTAATATACGTGGAACGCAGATTCAAAGCATATTATAGCAGGCGCATCATAAAACACATGGACTATGGTGACGCTAACTTTGTATGTAAATGGTGTGTGAGATAATTTCCACACAAAATCATCTCCTGCAAAACAGTTATCGCACCGGTCCCAATATGCAGGAGAAGCTTAATGTGTACATGTATATTGATATACAAATTTGGAAAATGTCTCTATATACATCTCTTAACCTGCATGGTTGGTACCGGTAGCAGTTGCCAGGTCTGATGTTGAAACAATATTCTTTGGTTCACCGCACCATGACTCATATGGGCCTAGCGTTGTCTTTTGTTGCCTTCTATAATTGCCTTGGCCTTTCATCTTCTGCGGTCCTGTTTTATGTGTAAATGTTTCTTAAATGAAACGTTTACAAGTGACTTTTCAATATAAAATTAGCTACAGAATGACAGAGATATAATGTTCATAACTGAGGGCGAGTTGGTTTGTGTGCAGGAGGCGTGTGCCTGTATTTGCTGTGGTCTTGCACGCAACAGATGCTGCAGAGTATCAGCAAAATATTAGGTTGAGCCAGCCGTGTTTTCTATCAGAGTGATACATCTTTTTCAAGATCAAAGACAAAAAGACTGCAACAGTAAACATAGAACACACACGAGGGACGCTGGCACGACACGGCATATATAGTACAAATACACCGCTCTATCATATTACATGAAAGAAACGTTACGTGTGCTAGCGTTAACCCACTCGCAAGTACTGCATGGGACCGTGGAAGTTTATTGATTCACGTAAAGTACATGCCTGTATAGCGCCCTTTGCTTTAAAAAAATGACATATGTAAGGCTATATGGTAGGCTTTTGCCTGTCCACCGATTGTTTGCTGTCCATTTTACAGTATGCTAGTTTCATTAGCACCACCTCCCCCATGTATATATTCATCTCAGCATATTGGGACTACATATATGCCGAGGGAGATATACTTACATCAGCCGCTGTCGATGTTTCTGATTTCTCATGAAATGACAAAATATTTAATGAAGCTCCCGATTGTCCTGTAACTGTTAAGAGCTGGTCTTAAAGTGCGGATGATGAATTTTGCATATTAGGGGAAAATATCCATAAAATATTGTTCAAGCTTGATGTCATAGTTCTGATTTTTTTTCTGGTAAGCAGTGTTCATGAGCCATGATTAAGATGGCATGATAGAGTTGAGGTTCGTTATTTTGGTACCCAGTGGAACTATATCAATTTCTGGTTGGCTCATAATGGTTGGAGCGAACATAAACTAACCAGGGTAAGTTCCCCCTTCCCTCACAACTCTTGTGGCTTTGATGGCTTTTGCTCGAGCAGTTGTAACTGGGCTCCATTTTCTCACCATTGTTTGGCTTATGGTAGTTTCGTAGCCACAGTTGTTTGGTGATCTCTATCGTAATTTTTCACTAGGTTCCAGGTGTCCGTTCTTCGAATGACCAGGGCAAACAGTCGTTAAAGTACTTTTTAAACATGAATTACAATCTTAACTTTAATTTGCCTGCTCGGTTGTGTCTGAAGTAGTTATCATCGTTAGTTCCAAATCCAAACGCAACACGATACCTTGAGGTGGCAAATCATACACACGCTGGTGAGCGTCATTTTGAACACCGAGCAATGCATTGCTGGACAGTTGCACAAAACCATATTTGATTTGGATATCAAAGTGAATCAAGGCCGCAGCATATATCATATCATTATTGATGCTCTGGAATATTTGCAAAGTATATACTCCTGGTTTTATATATACGACCCCCCCCCCCCCCCCCGAGTCCCATTACTACCCTTATATACAAACCATTGGGCGCGGAATCCACAATTTGTAAAATGGGTGCAAAGTTCGTGGGTTATTACCGATAAGATATATACAAGAGGTAGTATGCAAAATATGTGTGATAAGTCTTAAGGAAATGTTAATTTGTCGAATGAATGCAGTGTACAATAGGATTTAATGGGGGTTTTCCAGGGTGATCATTACCTCGAAATGTAAATACAATATCTTAAAGCTACCAGTTGTGGGCGGCGGTGGGCCCAGAATAGGAATATTATATCTGACACTGAAGTCGGCCCCTGGCTATGAAGTAAGTAACAGCACTGGGCGGACGTGCCAACCCCCCCCCCCCCCCCGCATGAAAGATAGAGCTTAGCTGAGAAAGTTGCCCTGATTGTGGACACAGGTCCGAAAGTATCGGCGGGTACAGTAATTAGTAATTAGTACCTAACATGGGGAATCAGCAGGTATAAGTGTAACCTCTCTATCTGATGTCAAATAAGCATCAATCTTTCATTTTATCAAACCAGACTGCAATTGCAGATGACAATATATACTTCAGGTGGACTAGTAGATGAAAAATGCAAGAATCTTTAAATGTAGGGTGAAACTTCCAGGTTCAACTTCAGGTTCACTGTATTGTAAAGGGTGTTGCTGACTTTGCCACCTGACCTCAAGTGGCATGGGTTGATAGGTGTCATAAACATGCACCATGGGAATAAAAGCATGTGTGTCAAGACATTAAACCAATCCACATCATCTCTATTCACTGATATCCTTTTTCAAATCCTTCGATTATTCCAACCATCTCCCTTACATACAGGATACAACGGTGTTTACGAATTATGTTGTGGGCATGAGTGTTCATAATTCTCTGTCCGAGAATGCGAGAATACATCACACATATATTAACACGGAAGTCATTCTGTAAGCCTACCTTGGTCCAGCATTGGTTTTCTTTATATAAGTAATGCTTCTAAATTGACTGAATGTTGACAGCCACTAATATGGAGTCGGATATATGTTGTCAGCTAAATTCAGTTGTTTGCTGTATTTGGAATTAAGGAAGCTGTATACATATCTTTTTATAGCCTCCCTGGTTTAAAATGTGTCATGAGCTAACACACCAGGGTAGTTTTAAGTTATGATCCATTTTGTGAGGGCACAATGGTTGAACATGGGATAAACTTTGGCTCAATTTAACAACTTTTCTTCGGTAAGTTTCATGCTGGCACACAGTTATCATCGTCGTCGTCGTCATCATCATCATCATCATCATCATCATCATCATCATCATCATCATCATCATCATCATTGTCATCATTGTCATTATTATTATTGTTGTTATTATTATTATTATTATTATTATTATTATTATTATTGTTGTTGTTATTATTATTATTATTATTATTATTATTATTATTATTATTATTATTATTATTATTATTATTATTATTATTATTATTATTATTATTATTATTATTATTTAGTTTTATTTTTCATTGTTTATCTGTTTATTTATCCTAACTCAAGTCGTCAGCTGACATTGGCCAGTTACCACGATTTCCTCTCCCGAAGTTTGATTATTGGTGTGAATGCAATGAAAATCTGTGCCCTGGTTTTAAATTGTATAGGAAAGCTTCTTACATGGACAATTGTGTCATTTGGATACTTTACTCTCAAACTGAATTACTTGTCAGATTTTTTTGGCTCAGAGAGTAAGCTGTTGGAGAGCTGTGTCATTGTCCATTCCATTTCAGAACATTGACAACACAGGCTATAAAAACCCATCGAGGTATTTATCTGAAGAGCTCATCAATGAATCCCTATGTTTGCTTCCCTATATCATGTTATTTGAATGAATTTTCAATGTGACTATGATGAAACGTGATTTCTTCGCCCTACGTTGGCTTCATGTGTTAAGGCTGTATCGGTACTGAAAGTAGAAGCAAGGCATCGATATCGCAGCTTCTTTTCATCATGTATGTCGACCGCTTGGCACTACTGATTGCAACATACATCTTTATTAGCTGATAATTATGTCGCGCGGTGTAACTTTTCATTTTAATCATGTAGGAGACATCTAGCCGAGGAGGTTGGTCAAAGTTGTTTGGCTGGTGGGCCAAATCTACCTACAACATAAAACGACTTAGGGTATTCGAAACAACCTTTTGGAAAGTTTTAGTGCAGTGTTTTGAGGGAATCAATTAAGAATGCACCCGCATGTACATAAGTGTGTTATAAGAAAACCGTTCGAGTTGAAATATGTTGAATTAAAACATAAATCTCTGTCCTATATTCATTAAGAGGTATGTCTACGTTTTCTTGCTTGATGACCAGTGGGCGTGGCTTGGTCTGCCACCATTGGCCTCAGGCTTGCTGCGGCCGTTTAACGCTGTTTAGAAGATAGGCATTGGGCAAAAAGCAGGCGTTCGCCGCTGATTTGTAAATGAAGGGTTTATCTGTAGCTAATTATCGTCAATAAAAGTCTGTCAATAAAAGCAAACATCATTCAAGAACTTTGACGGAGAAATTGCACTCGAAGCCGCGAACACTAAATGTTGGTTAGACGGTATACGTACTCCAATCATATCAGGCCACAGTTGTTCACAAAGTAACTGGACAAGTGGGCATTAACGGTACGCCAAATGAGCAGAACTGGAACTGGTAGTGAAACCCCAACCTGGACGTGAATTGCAAGGTATATTTCTGTAGTACTCCGCAATGCAGGCATATAAGGGAAATGCTTGCTTGATTGTACCAGGGTAGAATGACTGTAATTAATCTGTTGAGCTTCCTCTAAGACTTTTGCGAAGTCCCGACAGGGCATCAGATATGAGATATTTCGCACGGCAGGTGCGGGTTCAGTGACAAATTGGTACTTCACTGATATAACATGGCAGCCTTCCGCTATAAAAGCTCACTTGCTCCCATCTTGTTCCAGCTTGTGCTCACAGACAGCAATTTAGACAAGATCTCATCAGGTCTTTGAGGAAGACTGGCTGGCTTGAACGTAATTTTGTTTGGTAATGATGTAAGTCAATGTTTTAACCATGTGCCATATGTGTGCTTACCACGCAGACTTAAACTTCTTCATTTACCGCTGAACTCCGCAAGACAAGAGAGATCTGTTTTCCTTGTTGTTCTACGTGCTGTACTGGCCTTGGCAGCTGAAACAAAGCCAGCGGCCCACAGCAAAGTCACACAGGCCCAAACCTTAATCAAAAGTATGACCACTGGTCCCAGATCATCAAATATTGGACTATGCGATAGGTCTTGCCATTAACACGGTCAACAACTTCGTTAAGAAATAATAATATAATAAAGTATGTGAGTTTCAAGTGACATCTTGACTGGTAAATTTGACTCTCGTTTGCTAATTTGATTGATTTAATAGCCCATTTAATGTAATTACGATTTTGTAAGGGTTTAAGATTCCTGTCACCTAGTCAGGCACCTGTTACCGACTCAAACACCAGTCACCCATTCTGACACCTGTGGCCCGGTGAGACACCTGTCACCTACTCAGACACCCGTCACTTGCTCAGACAACTGTCACCTACTGAGACACTTTTCACCTAATCAGACACTTGTCACCTGCTCAGAAATTGCCATGGACGTGTACACCATAAGATTTGCCAGCGACAACAGTTAACCATTTTAGTGGCAAACTTGGGACTGAGCCAAAAGCTTTTCTCGTCACGCATTGGGTTGATGATCCCGTGCGGCTTTATATGATACTACCAGACTGTCTCTCGAGCTCCCCTTGGCCAATAAACAGCTTGCTACCGACGCATTCTTAAACTACAAGTTTCCCCGACTTCCTTGTTTCTGTCCCAAAGGCCTGCATGACATTTCATTGCCCGTGTTCTGCCAGGAAACTTGTATCCGTGAAGATGGAACACACTCTACTTCACTGGAACTTTGATTCCAGTAATATGATGTGTGCCAGAAAAAAAAAAGTTCTATTACCTTCAATATTGGAAAACACTTTTGAAATATCAAGTGCAGAATTACTGAATACAAAAATCTTATTTTTCCATAGCACATCTGGGCATTGAAGACTGTTTGGGTTGTGTCATGCTTCTGGATGATTCAGACTAATATGGAATTTGTTTATAAAAGAGATTCACACAAACAAACCATCGAAACTCACCTAATACACCACATACATTTAGAGTCTTTACTAGAGTAGTTCCATAATAACCGTTAGTGTTATTATCCCATGTATATCTCTCAGTCTGCCTGGTTTAGTATGATTAAATTCATTTTGTTTGGTTTAGTTTTATTTCATTTCGGTTCATTTCATATGAGTTTCGTTTGCCACTAGTAGGCATCATCAAGCTTCGACAAAAAAGGAAGGACGACTTGTCCAATCCCCATCGGGTGTATTTCGACATCATTTTATTTAGAGTGTCATGCTGAAGTTAAAAGTAGCTCAATGTGAAAATAACTGAGATTCAACTCTAACACATCCAAATGATGTAGGTAAGTGTATTTCAGATATCGCGTTTTCAGTTGCGAATGGAAGTTAGGAACGGCTTATTCCGCGTTGTCATCGTTTCATTTTTTTTTTTTTTTTTTTTTTTATAAACATATTTATTTTACCTGGATTGCCTAGGTAGTACAAAATTACTAATCTGGAGGCTCTCCAGACACACAACGCAACACATGGTCTATGTACAAGACGCACAGGACAAGTACAATGAAAGATATATGTTAAACGGAAAGCATTACAGTCCTACATATCACAATAAAGCGTACATCGTCAAGTTTATACCTCACATAAAATGTACAAATAACCCATCTATTAACGATTCAAATTAGTTTCAGCAACATATGACACACCAGACCTTCAAAGTGAAACCTCCGAGTATTGATTATGAATTTTTGTACACTTGAAAAAATTTGTTGGTTAACTTCAAGTGTAAAGTCTGTGTTGCCATATAACAGAATTTCCACCAAGCGTTCACTAGCTACATGGACCATTAAGCTTGAGTGAACCCCTGGTGCGACAATATCTCTAATTTCCTTCAACAGGTTTAAACGGGGGGCAGCATGTAGTGGACAAAAGAGAAAGAAATGAATAATATCTTCGACGGGATGACCACAATCACACGATGAAGAGGCTATAACGTTTGTTTTGAAGAGATGTGCGTGTAGACCTGAGTGACGTAGACGTAACTGGGTTTGGCAAATATTGGCAAAACGGTCACCATGAGCGTAGTATGGGGGGACATTATCAATGGCCAACAAAGTTTGTTTAAGGGTTAATTTGAATTTTGATAGAGAAATGGAGCTACGTATGTCGTCCGGTAGGTCGTTCCACGATTTAATTACTGAAGGTAAGAATAAATCATCAAACCGTTTTGTACGAAATTTGACCTGTCTCAAATACTGCGGTGTTCTAAGACTACGACCACTGATATCGGCTGGTTTTAAGGGTACTATACTTGATAAATATTCGGGACACAATCCGTGGTACATTTTGAAGAAAGCAACTAGTTTGAAATATTTACGCCGGTCTGCTAGAGTTTGCCACCCTAATTCAGAGAGTAGACGGTCAAGCGAGGTGTGGCGGCGAGCGCCCGTGCAGATTCTGGCCGCTTCATATTGCACGGACTCAAGAAGGTCCGAGAGTCCTTTGCTGCAATTATCAAAAAGCACACACCCATATTCAAGTATCGGACGCACCATAGTGAGATATAGTTTGCATAAGGTATTTCTAGATAGTTTGAATTTCAGTCTCTTCAAGACAGCAAGACGTTTACTGGCTTTATCTATAATTCTCTCAATATGTGCATTCCACGTTAAATTTGAAGATAGAGTTATCCCCAGGTGAGTGTGGCTGGTTGTTTCCGGTATGACTTGATCACCCAGAAGTAATGGAGGATGCTCATATTTGTCGCGTTTTGTCGAAAATATTAGAGAAAGAGATTTCAATGCATTAAATAAGACGTGCCAAAGATGACCCCACTGGTCAACTTTTCTCAAATCACCGTTCATGCGGTTCGCTGAGATGGTGGGATTTTTTACAATTTCGATGATGCTAGTATCGTCGGCAAACAATCTTATATCACATGATATGTTATCTACAATGTCATTTACAAATACAAGAAAAAAAAGGGGTCCAAGGATAGATCCTTGGGGAACTCCGGCTTCCACGGGAAGCCATTGTGAGCAGTGGCCCTGGATGACCACTCGTTGCCGACGATTTGAGAGATAACTACGTACCCAACGTACCAATGATGCTTCAAAACCCAATTGGCGTAGTTTGAACAATAGTCCCTCGTGCCAAACACGGTCAAAGGCCTTGGAGACATCTAGAAAAACTATTCGAGCTTCGTTGTGGTTTTCTAAACCGTTATAAATATTGTGCAGTATGCTTATTAGCTGATTTATAGTCGAGTCATTTTGTTTGAATCCTGAGTTTTTGGACGTTAATAGACCTTGACTAATTAAGTATTCATAAAATTTATTAAACACGAGACGCTCCAATACTTTGGACAGTCTATGTGATTAAAAACGACTTTCCAGAAGGTTACTATGGGCGACAATTGTGTCGTGAGAATAGAATAAAAAATTCAGAAGGTAAAGGACAGTCAAAGAAACTGAAGGTATTGCACAATATGAAATGATGTGGACATTTGTATGAATTCAATGTAAGAATACCATATTACTCAACATATACAGGTATGTGCATATGTTTCTACTAATATAAATTTGTTATCCTATATTCAATGAGCTGTTACGAACCATAAAGTGTTTCGTTGTATTGAAGGTAATTGAAAGATATCCGAGATAATTAGCCTCATAAAGGGTTTTCCATCGTATTGTCGTTGCAGTGGTGTATTGGTAATCATGTCGGCAACATCACGACGCCATTAAAAGCGACTAATGCAGTGGTTCAAGTAATTTTGCTGTGCAAAAGTATTTACCACTATGCTTCTGTTCAAGAGGGTCGTATTTGACCTATCTTTCTGTTGTTGTTGTTTGTTTGTTTGTTGTATTATTATTATTATTATTATTATTATTATTATTATTATTATTATTATTATTATTATTATTATTATTATTATTATTATTGGAGACCAAGAATTTTTAGAAATGCTACGCAATTAAACATACATAGGCTTGGGTGGGAAAACAGCAACATCAACGGCTTCTGTATAGTTGCTTTAGATCTGTGGAAGTGCCCTACCGTGTCAATGTACAAGCCACACCTGATATAACATCACCCTGGGTCCTTGGTCAACCTTTTTGGGGGTTGTTCCGATGGCCTAGAGGTCAGCGTGTTGGACTTTACATTTGGCTAGGCGAGTGTGCCGAAGGTAGTGGGTTCGAATCCCATACAGGTCGACATAAATTTATCGTATTTTTCATTAAACAACCGGTCAGTGCCCACATACCAGGCTCACCTATACCAAGAACCACACAATGTTTCAACAAAGTGTCATTTCGGCAGTTTTCATTGCTGTACCGGGCAGCATCTGCTCTGTGTGGAACTTCTGAAAATGCTCTACCAGGAACCTGGAAGCACAAAAGATAATTGTCTAATTAACCTTGAATGAATTTATTTTACGTGTTTTGCTGCGTATTTAATTATGCAGGATTCCCTCTGATGATTGCATAGCTCAAAGCGGTTTTTAAGTGTGCATTTCTCACACACCATAAATTAATTAGATACCACACGAAACCAGATACCTTTGGAACATGTCTGTTTCAACGCTGTTGTCTCGCATTTTTTCGTGGAAAATCAAATAATGTAAGTGTTCCGTCTGTTGTGCATAAGGGACCGGGTACCTCGACTTTTAATTTTCCAATTTGAATAAATTATTGATTTGAAAAAAAATCCAAATTTTCTCTCTCCCCCCCCCCCCCCCCCCCCCCCAAGGCAGACCTGGCAGACGGCAAGTATAAGTAAAGAACAAGATGTTCGTGGAAAAGGGCTGCAGCAATCAATGTGCTAAAGAAGTTAAACAAATAGATATGGTGTTATGATTTATGATACTAGAGCCATTTGCCCAGCTGTTTCTGATCCCTCCGGTAACAATGCTAGGAAAATGCAATACAGCTGCACAGTTTCATTGTGGGTGAATACACTGCTCACTGATTGCAATGGAGAGAAAAGAGGTGAAAATGATGGACAATCAAACGGACTAGCTGCTCGCAAAGATATCTGAGAGCAACATGTAATTAATGCTACAATGTGTAGCCTAATTAGTTACCGTGTACATGAATTACATTTTGTGTGATCGTGTGCACGTGTTGTTTATTATCTTTTTTCTCCACCTCCCTCCAATTTATTGCCTCTATAGAAAAAGCCAGACAACATATCTGGAGAAAGATTTAGTAACCTAGTGTCTGTATGTGTAATTGGTAAATGCCATCTCACATATTATCACTGACAACGTCATTAAAGTACTCCTGCGGCAGGGTTTCTCCTAAAATAAATGCGTAAAATGCTGGCGTTTTAATCAGATTCTACGGTACCCAGGGAAAGCAATTTCGAAAAATATGAATAGTATCAAATTATGTCTGTTGAGTTATTTTACACGGTCAAATATATATGAGTTGACATTGCCCTCAGTAATCAAACTGAAAATGCGTCCATGCCCTGTGTGACAGTGATATTTTTGGTGATCCCTTGTGCATATTAACAATAGAAAGGTGAGTTGATAAGAATCTGTAAAGCTTTAATCTGGGTTAGATACAGTAGTCAGATCCCGATCTTGTCTGCAAGACAAAAGTGTTACTTTAAAATGATAAAAAAGTCTTTTACCCAAATCATGCAGTTTATATATAATGCAGTTCATCTAAAGCAAATCTTGTATGCATATTCTTTCAGAACCTGTTTGGGGAAATATCCAAACATATCTCCATGGCCATATTTTTATAGAAAAAACAGGCTAATTTCTGTTCAAAGTGCAATGTGTGTTTTTATCACACGAAAAGAGCTCAAATATCATATTTTAGATAACCGGTGACTTATAACCTCATTGACATAGCTTACCAAGCTTGCATGTATAGTGTGTCATATCTGTCTGATTTGTGAATTTTTGTTTAAATGATGCCGACAGAACGGGGTGACTATGCGTGCCAAGGAGGTTCCTCCCTGAAGTTAAAAACCAGCTACCCCCGAAACAGCATAACCGTGATTATAAGGCTTGTAAATGTTCATATTATTTTAATTCATTCTTTGTGTTAAATATGAGATTTAAATTTATATGAAACAAAAATACAATTAGACAGATATGTGATTA
Organism: Hermodice carunculata; assembly: GCA_964020975.1. Classification (NCBI taxonomy): domain Eukaryota; kingdom Metazoa; phylum Annelida; class Polychaeta; order Eunicida; family Amphinomidae; genus Hermodice; species Hermodice carunculata. Next base: position 4,136,635 of record OZ026614.1, on the reverse strand, counting down.
AGTTTAAATAAAACAAGATATAGGCGTACTAATGAAGTCGAGTACCACAATTTATATCATACACACACACACACACACACACACACACACACACACACACACACACATATATATATATATATATATATATGTATATATATATATATGTATATATATATATCTGTGTGTATGTGCAATATTTTCAATCAATGTCAGAAATCTTATCCTCACACTATTTACTTGACGTTTTTGTTACTCTTTCATTCAGATTAGACCCAGAGTTTAGTTAGATTGATAAGGTCCACCGTATGATGTTTTGTCGTCGTAGCTGAAAACACAGCGGGAGGAAACGATCATCGTGGTTACTAAAGGTTGTATCGCCACTCTTGTAACAAAGATGCCCTTATCTTTGCCGCCAGGAGGACACCACAACTTAACAGATAAGCGAATGCTTCATGATATAAATCAAGGTGTCCCATTTTTGCCCCAAATGTCAAGCGAGGTGTTTGTTTAAACTGAGAAAAACATAACATCAAATTGCTGCTTAGCCAGCTAAATTATCTGCATGAATCTCCGACATTTGCAAGGTTATCGTTTGTTTACAGTAGGCAGAAGTATCTTAGTTTCTGCTGCATTCACGGTAAAGACAGGTCAAGCTCGATTTGCTACGTCACGAAAAGATTAATTACATTTATCCCGCACTACGAGATTAAAGAGCAACGCAATTGGTTAATAAGTGTGCCATGCAGGCCACATCCCCGCGAACAAGCTTTGGCGCGTGCTGCGCATTCAATGACGTAGCTCAAACTGTGTGGGTGTATGCCGTGCGGATCAGAGTGACCATGGCGGCTGTGGCAGGGGAGAAGGAACAAACTTGTAAGCTTGGTTAATTATTTACATATGGGAATGAACAAAATATGCAATCAGTTTCTTATATCGTTACTCCGTGAAGGTGCCCAACTTTACAGCAGTGTAGGCCTATATTTCTGTACCCTGGGCTCTTTCACGGAGTGCCCATTAGTATGTGCAATGTGTAGAAGCCTACAAAGTCCCACAATCAGGCTAACAAGTCACTCAAGCCGACGATATTGACGAGTCCGGCCGTGGTAGTGTCATATGCGATATTTTCCCAGAGCAGTCATGAAATACCGCTGCTGCTGCTGGTAGTGGTGGTCATGAGGAGGAGGAGGAGGAGGAGGAGGAGGAGGACGGCGACGACGACTACGACGATGAAGATGATAAATAAACAATAGCAGTTTTACTTTGGATTTGCGTTTTGACTGATAAAAAAAAATGCAGAAATACATCACTTGTTTCACTTAAGCATATCAGTCATATATTACATGCCACGAGACAATCTATTCCACAGTCGCCATACATGAGCTGGGTTAAAATATTGACATTTCATCCATTTATTTTGCATTTATTTGTTTGTCTGTTTGTTTTTAGTGTATTAACTTTTGTGTCTAATTAGTAAACATATTTTACTGTTTCGTATATATCTTGTCGGCTTATTTTCATTTATAAGTGCAGACATTGTTGAGGTTTTTTGTTTTTTATTTTAATTGATTGACCTCTATTTATAGGCTATATCTTTGTGGGTATTTATTTTTTTTTTTTTGAGTACATGCGTTCGGTTTTGGTTTTGTTTTTCCCCCTATTTTACTGTTTTATGTCCATATACAGTTGGCTTTACTTTGTGTTTCCTTTTGTCTTTGGAAATATTTCAAAATTTGTAGTAAAATGGAATGTTTTTGTGCGCTCTGTGCATGGAATGGTAAGCTGTGACTATGGTTATGCTATGGTATTAGCGTTGTTAGGCCTTGTCGGAAATAATAATAATGATAATGATAATAATAATAATAATAATAATTAATAAAAATAATAATAATAATAATAATAATAATAATAATAATAATAATAATAATAATAATAATAATAATAATAATAATAATAATAATAATAATAATAATGAATGATTTATGCAAGTAATAAAATCAAAATAGTACAGAGCCTCGGAATGGACACTAGGAAAGAAATAGTTTCGTTCCCTCGAAAATTATTTTGTGGGGACGAAATAAAAATTATTGTTTGTTTATGTCTAATGTGGGGCAAAATTGCAAGCCCCTCGTGGGACATCAAGGGAAACTTTAAATGCATTGTATATATGTCGTGGAAAGGAAACAATATTGCGTGGGAACGAAAAATATTGCGAGGGAACGCAATGCTGCTTTCTGTGGGTTCAAGTATCTACGGAATCACACGACCAGCTGAGACAAAAGTTATTTCATTTTCAGGCACTATTGGTCCTACGCAAAATTTTTCGTTCCCTTGCGATATTTTTTGCTCTCATGCGAGATATTTCGTTCCAATGTAATATCGTTTCGTTCTTACGCAACTTACTTTTTCGTGCCCATGCAATGTCATTCCATTTCCACGCAAGATGTTTCGTTCCCACGCAATACATTTCGTTCCCACTAAATAATTAAATCTGGAACAATATTTCTTTCGTTTTTCTTGTCTCTTCTGGGCTACCGGTACATGCACCTAATGTTGTTGATTTAAATTGTATTTAGCTCCCACGAAGTAAATAAATTTCGAGGGCAAGAAAAAAATGTCTTCGTGTAGCATTTATGGGTTTGCACACGTAAAGACGAAGCAAACTGCAGTTTAGACCGGTGGTTGCTGGCGATTAATGTGTGTTCCAAGACAAGCCCTGCAGTTCATTGATGTTGCCAGCACAGTAGAGACGGCGTAGCGTTACGTCAGTCCGTGTGTCAATGCAAGGGACTGTCGGTGACTGGGGACTTCTCCTATCAACATCTCCTGATCACCTTCCCTGCTGAACCACCACAATCATGCAGCAAGAATTGTTCTGATGCAGAAGCAGTCACCCCAGATGTTCGTTCTTTGTACTGGTGGAGATGAATAAAACATTGACATAACTTTTCAGCCAGCCACTACCGCCAGCATAATGAGAGGGAAGCGGCTTATGATCCCATTGATACGGATCCAATGATATCAACTTGGGTATTGTATTGATCCTAATGACGGCATGGACGCGTCGTGACAACGCATTCAAAGTATAAGGCTCAGCAATGAACTTTCTGTCGATTGACTTCACGCGGTAACCTAGGCGTCGATTGACAACGATCTCATTTAAACTTGAACCGTTTACAGCTTTTTGAGCAGAAAATGGAATCTTAAAGATTTTAAAACTTTTTTTCATCGATTTGGCCATTTATAAACACATTCTGTACTTTGTTTTGGTTACAGTGGTTTGCCGTGAGACTGGCTCTTTTGCTCATCTCCTATTCAAATGCTACGTCTTAGTCCTCCTCCTCTCTCTCTCTCTCTCTCTCTCTCTCTCTCTCTTTCTCTCTCTCTCTCTCTCTCTCTCTCTCTCTCTCTCTCTATATATATATATATAAGCACGTGGGCCTGTGACTTGTGAAAAATCGGAATCGAATCGGTTAGACGCTGTCCACACCACACCATCTTTGGCTCATCGACAAGCAGACTAACGTTAACGTTGCCGCTGTGTTGTGACGGAAAACATTTTTACAACATGTATACTTAATATGTTGTTGAAGTATAATTTGAGAACAATACCCAAACAATACATCAGCAAGCGAGTAGAAACACGAATGAGATGGCGTTATATTAATTGATTGGTCATATGGCCAAAGAGAGAGAGAGAGAGAGAAAAAAAAGACTGTGCGCATATTTTTGGGCAACGCTTGAATGGGGCGGTTATGGTTAACATCAAAATCTTATTTCAACTGATCATGTTGAAAGCTGATCGACGGAATTACACCGTGTGGTCGATAAAACGAATTGGTTGATTAAAATACGTTGACAATAGCAGACAGAGATTGCTTTCATCTGTATTCTCACTGCGTGAAAATAGGTTGACTTTAAAGTCTTACTTGAAAGGGGTCTGGAATCAGGCGAGTTAAACATAGCCAAACATGGTAGCAGTTTTCACATCCTTTCTAGTTAACCACAACCAAACGTTTTTTTTTTCTTTCCATGATGTTCACATCGCCCGATTTGGTTGTCTTTGCCGAAAAATAGGTCTACTCCGAACAGTGCATACGATTAAATTACAAAGTGTGGCCTAAACATATAGTGCGAAATGCATATTTTTTTGAAACCGTCACCACAGGGCGTTTTCTGGATCTAGTCTTCGGAGTAACTCGAAAAATCAATGCGTTCCACCCGCCCCCCCCCCCCCTTAGAAAAAAAAAACAACAACAACAAACAAAAAGATAAAATAAATAAATAAAATTAAAAAAAATAATAATCAAAATAAACAAATAAATAAATAAATAAATAAATAAAAATATAAAACAAAAGAAAAGAAAAGAGAAAAATAAACAAATCCTAAATGACGCAGACAGGAAATCATGTCCAATCAGCAGATTTTCTTCGTATGTGCTTGCCACAGCGCCAATGAAAACTCGTTGATTAGGGGTTACACTGCATTTTTAGAACAACGCAGTTTCTTTTATTTATATCCACTACGTCCACCTTCTCTTGACTTCTCTTAGTTGCCTTCCATTTTACGGTTTAATCACCTCAACATGTTTGTAAATCAGACTTATTGGCTAATGTTACATTAATTTTGACCACTGATCGTGGTTGGAAGCCACAAACAGGTAACCTGGCTTTGACACCACGCACGTTGAAGTTAGTAGGACGTCGACTCGACCACGCAGTCCTTTTGATTCATTTGCAGATATTCCACAGGCTCTTTCAAGTGTCGATGTAACCTACAATGCGTGCATAGCGTGTCCATCAAAGGTACATAATTGTTACCTCGTTGAACATCCAGTGTTACCTATCGTCCTCTGCCGGACAATATATCATTACCTCAGTTTGACTTCCATTATTTTTTTTTTTTCGCGTTTTCCACTTTCAAACTGTAATGCAATTATAGTTTAGACACGCCAACAAGCGGATGCGTGGACTTCCAACTTACATTTTGTTGGGTGATTCTTCAGGGAGATGAAAAATACATCTGTATATTTTACAATGTGTGGCAGATACGTTTACAGGTGAGCAACCACAAATGTCATGGTTAATAAAACATCTGGCAAAAGATCCGCTGCTGAAAGGGACATGATGGTTTCTGGTATTTCAGCGATACTACAACTACAGAAAATTGACCTTTTCAGCTATTTCAACTCTAAGCCCATGTGACAGCTTGGTACAGAAGAAGCAAAAGCTTCACTAAGCTATTAAATGGGCGCTGAGGACTCTCTTTACCTTCGAGTTATGGAAGTTAAACGCACAGAACTTTTTTTACATAATACCAGGTGGATAGTTAATTAGGCGAACTTAATCGGATAGGTTACGCACGTTCACTTGCGCCACTGCAGGAGGTGGTCCTCCCTCTGTAAACTACCTGGAGGTACCTTTTTTCGCAGGATGTGTGTCTCGTCCTGCAGGAAGAAACTAGATATTTTCTCACCCATGATCTTTTCTCACCCGTGGTTCTCAATGAGAATCCTGTAGTGTGCAGAGACGGTCTCTGCAGTGAATGGACCCCCGATCTGTTTGACCAACTCCATAATCAATATTAGGTCTTGATCGTGCTTGTGTATTGCTTCCTTTGAAACCTCGAGTAAGTCACCATGACTGGGGTGTTTCACTGCCAATCTTCAATGACCCCAGTCAGTATGACTAAGTAACCATGACAGGGGTATTTCACTGCCAATCTTCGATGCCCCAAGTCAGTATGACTAAGTCACCATGACTGGGGTATTTCACTGCCAATCTTCAATGACCCCAGCCAGCATGACTAAGTCAACATGACAGGGGTATTTCACTGCCAATCTTCAATGCCACCCAGCCAGCATGAGTAGGTCACCATGACTGGGGTATTTCACTGCCAATCTTCAATGCCACCCAGCCAGCATTAGTAAGAGATATACACATAGGGCCAGCAATCACATGCATGCTTGTCAAATATAAAGTACCGGTACTTACGCCTCATTCTGGTATACAAGTAAAACGTGCGAGGACGGGCTGTTAAAGTTTAAAAGGAAATGAGGATTACACGCCTTTAATCAGACTCTAAACAGCCAGTTGATAAACGTCACGAGATGCAGCAGGGAATAGAAGGAGGCTATTTAAAACGCTGATATGCAATCTGAAAATAAGTCACCATACCTGTGACCTTGACTATTACATCTTGCTTAGTAACAATCTGAACCACGCAGTATCAGTGTGTTGGAGTAGAAATGCATAATGATCAATAACACAAACACATTGACTGGGCAAATCTGTAGCTTTTACCTATGGTATTTATGAAGATGCAGCATTTTGCAAGTTGATCTGCTGAAAGAAAAGGGGAAACAATTGAAATCCAACAGGCCCGAAACCGTCGTTTTCAAATATTAAACCCGAGTGACAGCTATGTTAAGAGGATAGTCATTTGGACGAGGAAACTTCTGATATGAAAACGGTTTTATGTGCCTGTTAGATCCTATCGTCAGCAACCAGTGTGATGCCTGTTTGTTAGGACAAAGTAGTCATTAAAGCCATAGTGGACAGCAAATCTCTCTGTATCTCATTTCTCATAGCTCCATTGCTTCATGTATCTGTATTCAGGAGTCTAAATTTGGAGTTCCTGGTTCTCAGCTTATGAGTAGCAAATAAAACGATACAAACACAATAGGCCCGGTCCCAAAAATACAGGCTACAAATGTGTATGTAAAATTCCGGACAAGGTAAAAGCTACCATATGTGCCGAATGATCAATAAATGTCTAGCGATGTCCACCATTGTTTTTCCTGAGTGACGACAAAATTTAGCGTACAGCAGTAACGCCGGCAGCTACACTCATTGTACAGTCATTGCAGCAGTGCTGTGGTGTGTACATAATCGCACGGAACCCAGTTCTTGCAGTACGTTCCATCAACTTAAATTAAGCCTTAAAGGACAAGAATAATTCATTTTTACGTGTGTATAGACTTAACCCTTTTTGGAAAGAAGATCCAGCTCTAACTGGCTCTACACATTATAATTCTTTACTCTGCTTCAACGACGGGAGTAATGGTTGCTCAATACACCAATTATGCGATATTTAAGATTCAATTTACTTATTTATAACCCTCTGTGTTCTGCACCAACACCTTTCCGGAGAGCGCCGAAGAAAGCTATTGACTTGCCAGCTATATATATATTTTTAACACACACACATATTCACTGCACTAAACGGTTTCTGGTAAGTTTGAAAGGGAACAAATTGTCTGCCGATAAAAGCACCTTTGGGTTCCTCACGGTTAAATCTGCCGTGTTTATGTAACTGTGGCAGAATGATCGTTCCGTAGTTAAAGCTGAAGTAAACCTAGCAAGAACCTTTATTTGTTATGAAGCCCACTGAGAATAGGTCTATTATGATGTAAACATAATGGAAATCTCAGCAGTAGAACAGAAGAGACGATCAAATGAAATGCGATGTTTTTGCATTTTTGCCTGAACACTGGGGTCGGCCCTCTTGGCCAAATATCGATTCCATAATGCAACAGTGATGAAATAGTAGTCCTCACAGGCAAATTATCAACGTTTCAATTTACTATTAACATTGTTTAAACTTATGTCGTCGATTGCATGTTGTCGTACGTAGGTGCACAGTTATACATGAACTGTATTATTTTTATATGCAGTTCACACATTTTTTCCCCCCAAAAATAAAAGCGTCATTGAGAGGTTACCAATTGTCAAAGATTGCGGGCGCCAGCTCAGACCTTTTAGTAATATGTGTGACATTACAAACTATTTTTTATTCTACTGATCTGATCTGCATAATTTGCATATCAAAATATACAAATCCTGAATACGTTTCCTTTGGTAATGTGTGCTAAGTTGGGTTAAAGTAACACGGTCTGTTGGTTTTATCAGGCTAATTGATTTTTGAAAAGCTGTAACACGTAGTTCAGATGTCATATTTGATATCTTAGGTTGAAGGCACTTTAAACAGGTGCGACATTTTACGGGTGCTCTAAACTATCTTAAAACTGGCAGACATTTTGATGATTTGGGGCATCATTCCGACCATGTTATTCAATGGACAGATGCTGTACACACCTCTTTATCTGTGCTATTCTCCTGTATGCTCACACGCGCATAGTCCCCTGGTTGCATCCTGAATGTTTCCTTTCATTCTATCCCAAAGAACGAAAGAGTACAGTTGATTTGCAGAGGTCTTGCCCTGAGCGGCGTATTAGGTAAAGTACTTGACTGGATCGTGTCACATAAGAACCAGTAGATGTTGAATTATCGTAGATAATAACCAGCGGGTGTTAAATTATCTTAAAAAAATAACCAGCAGGTGTTGAATTATCTTAAATAATAACCAACAGGTGTTGAATTTTCTTTAATAATAACCAACAGGTGCTGAATTATCTTAAATAATAACCAGCATGTGTTGAATTCCTCTGAACTACAATTTGGCGTCAAGGGGGATAGCTCTACTTCCCATACACCTTTGTCTTCTCAGAGTGTGTCAATATTATACCAGAAATGATACTGCTGTACCGCTTGTTCTATTAGATGCTACCAAAGCTTTCGATAGAGCTGAGTGCGTAAAACTCTTCTGCCGTTTGGTAATGTAAGGTTTGTGCCAATTTCCTGATAGATTACTATTAAGCATGTGTGGGAAATAAACAGGTCTATGGCACTCCAGTACATTCAGTTGAAGTAACGGTGTCAAACAGGGCGGAGTTCTTTCTTCTGTGTTGTTCATTGTCTAAATAGATGAACTGCTCATTCGATTGAAGAAGCAAGGATTAAGGTGTTACATTCTTCATGTTTTCATGGGTGCCCTGGCAATGCTGATAGTATTGTATTGTTGGCTTATATACTTTCTTAAATGTCAAAAATGTTACAAGTTTGTGCCACGTTTTCCTGTGAAAATAATATCTAAGTGCAATATAACATCAGCAAAAGTAAACATAGGACTTAAGACAGTAGAACTTCCAGCATTGCATTATATCTTCCAGAGGAATCCATTGGTCATAATACATCAAGTTGAGCACTTAAGAAATGTTATTGGAATAAACCCAGATTATAACACGATTTCACGCTGAGATTTATATGCTCATACCTCATTTCGATGAAACATTCCCCGACACAAGGTACAAACTGTTTAACACATATTGCATGTCGCTTTATGGGTGCTAGCTCTGTGATCTTTCCAGTAAGGAGGTTTAAAAAAGCACGTAATTAACAAATATTCATTATTCCACACATAAGTTAAAGAATATCATCGAGTTCATCTGTACTCCATAACAGTGACTTTTTGCTGTGTCTGGTCAACTTTACGGATGAAATGTGAAAAAATTGGGATATATATATATATATATATATATATATATATATATATATATATATATATATATATATATATATATATATATATGTATATACATATTATTATTATTATTAATGATAATAATAATAATAATAATGATAATAATAATAATGATAATAATAATAATGATAATATAATAATAATAGTAGTAGTAGTAGTAGTAGTAGTAGTAGTAGTAGTAGTAGTAGTAGTAGTAGTAGTAGTAGTAGTAGTAGCAGCATAGCAAAACTTCACAGTAATGACATTGTCTGGTCTTCGTCAACAAGTCTCAGATATCCGAATATGTCTGACGAATTAGTCAAACAGCAAAATAATGTGACTCTTAGTTCCTTGAAACTTGTGTCGTTAAGTGAGCACGTGGGATATTTGAGATGTAACAGAATGTAGGCCATATATATATATATATATGTGCTAGTTTTTCATGATTGCATGTTTATTTGTTATTAAATTGTTTACTGTCACCTTTTAGTGATACGCAAATGTAAAAGTCTAGGTTGCTGCCCCCTTTGTATGTACACACTTTTTGGTTTTATTCTTTTCGACAACTCCTTTGTACTCAAACAGGAAACCCCAGGTTCGTACAGTCCATGCCAACTGTGTTGCACAAAGAAAGCCGTGAAGACATTGTGCTATATGGACAACACCGTTTGGTGTTCATTTTTCAAATGGGATGTTCAATCTTAGGAAACGGTCGCAGAAAGATCACGTGATTGTACATGTACCTGTCACATTTCGTGATCGTACATGTACCTGTGACATCACGCGCAAAATATAGCCGATAGCAGTAACAAATTCATATGTGTTGTAGAACAATAAGATCCTTATTTTCTCATATCATTTTTGCCCCACTGCATTTGGACGATTTGAAACAAAATGAGTATACGGAGAAGTATCGCCAGAAGTGTTGTATTCTGCAAGGTCCCATCACATGAAAAATGGACATGTAGCATACGTGTGAGATTATTAAACAGCCAAAATATGTGTGTTGAAACAATTACTGTTGATTCGATCGTCACTTTTTGCCGTACCGGTAAATACGTTACTGCGTGGGCGTGTGTCAGACTCTGCTTGAGCTTGCTGTCCATCCGTTTTTGAAAGCCTACATATACACAAGACGCACCGGTCTGACACGTTGAAGACGGCTAATGATGAAAGCTTGTAAATCAAACAAATCAAAGCCATTTCTCTCTTACAGTGTTCCATTAGGCTCAACTAACATCCTCACTATTAAGATTTTATTCATCTTTTTCTCATTTCTACCGACCTGGCAGATCTCTGCTCTGCAATTAAGATGACACCTTCTAAAGGCATTGCCTCTGGCTTGTAGACGGATCAGACGATACAGGTGCATTTTACATATATACCGGCCTACTTTTTCGCCATCTTTTTCACAGTGGACGGTGCCAGTCTGAGCGGTGTGTTTAATCTGTGTTGTATCATGGTGTAATTAATCGGACAACCGGAGTGTAATTGAGCCATTTTATAGATCCAGTAGTTCATTCTTGGACAAAAACACAGGTATGGTGTCTATTAATACACGTTTTTTCTAATTATGTTTCCTATAACTCGGCCTATAGTACTACAATGTTTAAATTCAGCTTTTGTTGTATTAATAAAGCACTAACCTACTTAATTACCCTTGTGGGTAGAAAAGTCCTGTCGAGATCTTCAGAGTGTTGGTTTTACGATAGAAATCCACATCGTGAGATATTCTGCTAGCTAACTGTTAGACTTATTGTAATGCCAGCATTACAAAATAGAGAGTTTTCCTCCTGGGACTATATCAGTTTCACTGAATTAGGAACCTAATAGAAGATCTATAAGGTTTTGCGTCCCCGCTAACAATAGAAGAACTATAGATTTCATCAATTCCTTATTATTTTCGATTTTGTTTAGTAAAAAAGAATACCCTTTCCGAGACTCATCGAGTTTGACACATAGAGGAAGGGAACACCTCGGGACAATATTGGCAAACGTCCTGCGTACACATAGGTTAATTTAGCATTCCTGACACCAGTGACGTCAGGGACCTATAATGTCAGCATCTGTATAGCGCAAAACAAGGAAGAACAGGGTACAGGCCAGGCGCAGTCACTGACTTTGCAAAACACTCTAGTGGAAGCTCTTCATCAAGTATCAACATTTAACACCTGTGTTGCGCACCATCTGCTAATACTCTGCCTATACTTTTCCTGAGAGGTCAGAGCCAATCAAAAGCCGTTTTACTTGTCGCATTGTCCTCACACAGTCTTACTTCTGCTGCCAGATCACTATATATTGACTCTTTTCCCAACAACAAAATTAGTTAACCAACATTTGCTTGCTGAATCAAGATATGTATTTCCCTCCACGAAATCACTTCGTCTTTACGCTGAATGGGTAAAAAAACTATATATATATATATATATATATATATATATATATATATATATATATATATATATATATATATATATATATATATATATACCAGAACAATAATGATTATGATGATAATAATAATGATAATGATAATAATAATAATAATAATAATAATAATAATAATAATAATAATAATAATAATAATAATAATAATAATAATAATAATAATAATAATAATAATAATAATAATAATAACAATAATAATTCAGCATATGTGTTTTGTGTTGTACACAATGGAACAGTTTTGCGCTATGCACTGTGTTAACGCTGTCTCTGTGTGCTTTATGTGTGATACAACAATTTACTTTTTATTTATTCATTCATTCTTTTCATATATTCATTTATTCTGTCATACAATCGTTTATCTGTGTGCTTATTTGCAGACACATACATCAGTCCATCCATCTACGCATTAATTTATTCATCCATTTCTTCATTCACTGGGGTCGACAGGAATTTTTTATACATGCCAAGTGAGCAAGGGACACGCAAATACAACTTGCCGTGGAGTTCATAAGCTTGCCTAACATAAGGAAAAAGAAATGGTCAAAGCAGCTCCGAAAATTACAATTACACCACGGTCCGCTCTCACCATCTGTCATCAAATCGAGCATGATGCGGGGGAACGGAATATGCAATAATGGAATGCAATGTCCATTTGACTGAATGGTGGTTTGAGAGGAACTCTGTTCACCTGATGGTCTGCTACTGCACGAATGAGGAAAACATTGAGTTGACAATATGGGGGGTACATGTGAAATGTTCATGCATAGAGAAATCAGATTATACAAATCTACCGTGTTCAACCGTTTTTTTCTGTTTTTTTTTTTCCTTTTTTAATAAAATAATCCTCATACCAGCCGCCATGCACAAAAAGTACAAACTCTCAAGAGCTATTTTGGCACAAGACCGTAAGACTGCCTGGGTGACCCCCCCCCCCCCCGTGAGACCAAACTTATTTTGTAGCTACTATTTCTTCTATACACATCTCACAAAACATGGCCAAAAGTTTATTCTTAAAAGACTTTTGCTATTGTTTCACCACCTATATATATATATATATATATATATGTATGTATGTGTGTGTGTGTGTTTCATCTAAAATAAACTGATTTTAATGCAAATCACACATGCATGAATATATTTATTCATGTATATTTTATGTTCCCTGCAGGGGTATCAAGGGAAAATATTAAACTAATTCAAATAGCCGCTAAGAACAGACATGGGGTGTATAGAACTTGGGTGAAAGATTTCTGGTATGGAAGATACAGAGGTGTTATAGGGCATTTCATTTTTCTGAAAAAAAAAGTAAAACATATTTTACTGACCTCTTCATGCTGTAACAGAATATTAGTTTTCAAGTGTTCTCTAATTCATCACCACTCCTCCTTCTCAAGATGTAAACAAGTTTAATTTGCACCTACTACACAAAATGAGTTTTTCATCGTTTCGAAAGTTCTAGCGTCATTCATTTAAAGGATGGTCTTGTTTCAGAATATTCACATAAATGAAATATGAATAAAAAATGCGTATTTTGACCCATCCTTCGGCGAGGAATATAACCGCATATGGACGTACTTGATTTCACTTTTTGATTTACTTATTGCAATAAATTAAAAAAATAAACAGGATAGCAGAACCATATATATATATATATATGTATATATATATATATATATATATATATATATATATATATATATATATATATATATATATATATATATATATATATATATGTAATTTTATGCTGAGTTACAAACACAATAAAATAAGCAGGGGGATAATATTTCGGGAATCTTGTTTGATGCGTACAGATCTTTCAAGACGTAAATTCAATACCTTCTCCTTGTCCATTGCAGAACAAGGCAGGAATAGTGTAAAGGACGATAGTGACTTTTGGAACTTCAAACACACCCCTACTTCGTTTAGACGAAAGCGAATGAAAAAGACTGTAACCGAACGAATCTCTTCTTTCCACGAAAACAGCTTTTCATTTTTAATTTGGCTTATGTTGAAACAAGTATATTCTGCGGAAAGGCATAATATTTTTGTACTATTTCTACACAGACAGCGATATGAAATTAACTTTGATTTAACCTGCCTGCCTTTAATTGGCTGTGTAACCAAATGCTTTGGTGGAAGGAGAGGGCTCACTCCACTCCATAATAAACTTGATATGCTTGTTAATGTAATATTTTATCAATATATATATATATATATGTGTGTGTGTGTGTGTGTGTGTGTGTGTGTGTGTGTGTGTGTGCTGCGTGCATGTGTAGCTTTTGCGCCTAGAGCGCCTAAACTTGTGTTACAGTGGTCACCATTTTCATGTTAACGATTGGAAAACAGACGTTTCCATGTTAGTAGGCAGAAAATTAACCTTGTTACCACCATGGCGAAGAGTAGTAACCCGTGTTTTTTTGGTTTTTTTTTTGTTTTTTTGTGTTTTTTTGGTTGGTTTTTGTTTTGTTTTGTTTTGTTTTTTGCTTTTTTGTTTTGTTTTGTTGGTATTTTTCGGCGCGTTTCAGACAAAAAGCCCCCCCCCCCAAAAAAAAAACCAACCGCTTTACCTGAGTCTTCTTATAAGTCTCTGGAAGCATGACCATGTTGGTACCTGAATGAAATGTCGGTTTGCAAAGAATTTAGATATTAAGTCATCATAATAATTCAGTTGATGTGAACATCTGTTGTGATATGCATTGAGCAAAAGTTTAAGCACTAGATTATTAGTCTGAGATAGAAACTTTTGGCCTGATCTGGTACTCTGTACGCAGTTTCAAATTCCAGCCTGCGATAAAGCCTGTGACGATCAGCGATGTAGTGATACTGTCAACAGTCTCCCTGCATATCAGCTTTTACAACAGTTTAAGCAAAACTGTCTGCTCAGTTTCAAAATATCTGTTTAACAGTTGATGTTAGTTGATTGACTGATAAGTATTTACAGGTAGTTTTATCTACTGGCGGCACTCTGTGGAGTTAGCAAGTACCCTTAGGTATTAGCTTTGGCACAGATGAATTGTATAGTGCATAGTATATCGAGTTCCTATTAACGTAATTATGGCTTGCTCTGTCAGTCTGTAATGAGAGCAAATCTGGTGTTCTATTTTTGTGTGAAGAACTGCTAAAAGCAAGGTTGCTGGTGTGAATGTAGAGAACCACCCACGTTGCTGATTGTCATGGCTTGAGTAAATAAAAACAGGCTTTAATCTTCTATCAAAGCCAACTTCTTAAGAACACTCGCAAATTTCCTTGGGAGAATATGCCTTTATCTGTGTATGCCAGTAATTTTCTCTGAGCTTGTTCTATTTGCAGCTTACTCGCATTTTTGGGGGTGGGAGGGGTGGGGGTGGGGTGGGGGTTGTTTTTGTGTTTTTTTAATTGAGACTATAGTGTAATTACCCTCTTTACACCAATGATAGTACTATGGCCCAAATTCAAATATCTCTCTTGGTTCTCACATGAACCAATAACAAACGAATACACTAGGTCGTCTAAGCAGTTTAGCTACGGCTACATAACTTCAGCACACTTCAAAGGATACTGTTTGCAAGGCACACCCCCTCCGAGTTTGGAAGGCCAGCTATGCAGAAAAAAGCTAGTTAGCTAATAAAATATACGTTAATTCATTTGTACTCTGATGGAAAGTGTGGAGCAGGTTTCACTTTGGCTGGAGGACAGGGACATACAATTGTGGTCTGTGCAGAACAAAAGGCAGAAATGTAAACATTAAAAAGGGCATTGATACATGTACATGAAACCGTTTTATCCAGATCGATTATTTTCATGTTTTTCATAGCATATGGCAAAATATGGGTACAGCTCTGGCGAAGATCTTGCCAGAGCTACCCAGGTTAAAAGAAGAGAGATGGTGGCAGTGTGTGTACTAAGCAACGCTGCCACCATAAGATCAATGGCCACAGAGCGAGAGAGGTCACACAGCAGAGACCTTTTCAACATAGTTTGGAGTAAAAACCCCATTAGCATTATATAGATAAAACCAGATTAGTTTTAAGTTTTGAGATGTGTTAAAAGTAAGTCATATGCCGCTCAAATGGTGGACTTTGTCCACAAGTTGGGTGACAATCTTGACAAGACGACTCAGGTTGATGTATGTATCTTGATTTTATCGATGCCTTTGACTGTGTGCCCCACCATCTGTTATCAATGGTCATCTCCATCATAGGTCTACTAGTTTTAACGGACGGAAACCAGTGTGTTTTAGCAGAAGAGTCCAACTCTGAATGTAATCCTCTTATATCTGGTGTTCCTCAGGGTTTTATTGTAGGATCTTTCCTGTTATATCTGGTGTTCCTCAGGGTTCTATTGTAGGACCTTTCCTGTTGTATCTGGTGTTCCGCAGGGTTCTTTTATAGAAACTTTCCTGCTCCTGTTATCTATTTCATTTATAAACTCCATTTCTATTTGTAGGCGATTTCAAATCCTTTCGGGAAATTCATTCAGAAGCTGACGCACGTAAACTGTAAAATGATATAGAGAAACTAGTCTCATGGAGTAATTTATGCGGCATGAAGTTTAACGCTAATAAATGCAGCATTCCTACCGTCAGCAGGTCCCATAATCCTGTCGTGTTTACCTTTAGTTTGAACAACACCCCTCTTAACCATGTCTCCTACTAAAATGACATTGGCTTCGAATTAGACTCATCCCTCAAGTGGTCAAAGCATATTGCCAAGTGTTGTACTAAAGCGGGTACAAAGCTGTCCCTGAAGCTACCAAGAGACTTTACATTGCCTTAATGAGGAGTCATTTGAACATGTTATGGGTGGTCGAGTGTTTCCAGCAAGAAAAACCTAACGGCACTAGAAAATATTCAAAGAAGAGCGATCAGATACATCTTACGTTTCCCTTCTATGAATCTTACGAGTCCCATCTTGCCAAATGTAATCTGCTCCATTTATCCTACAGGCAACAACTGAATCTGGTATTCTTGTACAGATGTTTGAATGGGTTTTACGAGGTGGATTTCTTCAATGTGTTCCCTATTCAAACAGAATTAAGAAATTTGCGCATTTCTGACAATATTCTATGTTTCAGGCCAAAGAAAAAACTGATATCTTCCATTGATCCTATGTTAACCATTCTATTTACACTTAGAACCTCCTACCCTCCCATATCTGTGATTCTCCATGATTTCACATTTTGAAATATTGACTAAATACTTACAACAGCAATTTGCAACAAGAGTATTTTGACTTATCAAATACGTGCACATGGCTGAGTACGCGTTTTTGTCCGAAGTGCAGGGAGCGGTTTACTGCGATTGACTGCTAAAGTTTAAAGATAAAGTATCTATGTTTCAGTTTTAGTCCAAATATCTGAATATGATGGGTCTACAATTGTCTTTTACATGCAGATATGTGCGGTTTTTACCTTTTCCATCGATCATCACTATTTTATTATGCAGTGATAGATGTACTCACTTTTCTCGCCAATCATTGATGGGGCGTCAACTTGTATAAGTATAAACAATCACCCGTGTGACAATCTAGACAAGACGACAGTATTGTGTTAATGTGTTATAATGTTTTATTATCCTTTAAATATGTTTTTTTTCCATTGATGTTTAATATCTTAATGTACTCCTGACTGAAACTCAATAAATATAATAAAATAAAGAAATAAAGTATATTCAGCTTGTCACTATGATAATCATGGATGATATGGCGTTAATATTGTCCTTTCTCCAAGTTGCATTCTTCTCTGCTGGTTGCACCCGGAATTCAATAAAGCAATATCCAATAAAAGTGATGAAAAATAAAATAAAAAAAATAAACAAAAAAAAAAAAAATAAATAAATAAAAATTAAAGCTATCAAAATCAGTTTCCGGCCACTAAGGTTAAGCACATCTTTCTCTTTATTTGGTAACAAGCAGAAAGTATCATGTTTTGGTTTAAACATATTTTATTTATTTTAAACGGAGGCGTGTATGCTGAATAGCAAAAAAATCTATTGCCAAAGTTATACAACTCATCAAACTTTATGGTTCTAATTACTGGTTGGGTCATGCTTGATTTGAACTAACAGATAGAGTCTGACTTTCATATTTCGAGAGGTAGTTGATTCCATAACTTATGGTCGAGGGAAAGAAAGATTTATCAAAAAGGTCGGTGCGAGGTCGGACGTGAAGGAGATCAAATTGATGGTGCGTGGCGTAGGTATGAGTTCCAGTAAAAGAAGCAGTGGAAAGAATAGAACATAATGGGTCCGGAGCAAGTGTATTAACCAATTTATACATAAAGGTTAGATTTGAAATCTCCCGGCGGTTAGTTAAGGTTAACCATCCAGTTTCTTCATATAATTTAGCATTCCTGGTTCCATACATTGTACCAGTTACAATTCGGGCGGCATTAAGCTGTATGCTTTCAAGTTTATCTTCATCTTGAGCTGTACACAGCCACCCCATTCTTGACACTATGTTCTGAAGTAGGCCTGATGAAAGAAGTATACATAATTTCCAGTGTTCTCCTGTCCAATGTAAATTTTAAACTTTTCATAATATTAATCGATTTGGTTGATTTGTTAGATATGTCAGCAATATGGATCGACCATCTTAAATCAGAGCACAATGTAACTCCCAGATGTTTATGTTGAGCTGCATCTTGCAAAACAGGACCTTGAAATAGGATTAGGCGATGAGTAGGTGTTTCAGCATCATGTTACCCAAATTCCATTTAATATGCATACCTCCTTATTTTATCTCTTATATGTTCGACATAATCGAGTTTATTTTGTAAGAACGCTGTGTCTGATTTTTAAAACCCTGGTTCTTCTCTATTTGTTTAAGTGTATATGAGGAACGTTATAGCTGAATGATCAGATCTAAAACCTGATATAGTTCCGTTTTCCTTTACGAAACTCGTATGACCATACGAATAAAGTTGCAAATATAATTGTACACTTTATCAGTGTCGGAATTCTCCTTTGCTAAGCATGTGATCTTTCATCTGGATTGTTTCCCTTCTTGCATTTTGATTCTGGTGGCTTTGACCATTATAAAGAGGAAGGTCACAAATTGGCAATACAGCCAAAAGAAATAATGCGATAAAAAACTGATAAAATTAAAGAGGCCATGTGAGAGAATCAAGCTAATAATGAGGGCTGGGTATACTACAAATTTGTGCACTTGCTGAAGGATTGCAATGTGGATCGGTGAAAAAAACACTTTATTTTGAGTTAAGTGCGGAATGGAAAGTATCACATACAAGAAAACCGGGTTCCAATTGAATATTTGATGTTGAATTGTAATTTGAGTGTAAAAGATGTAAACAGTGCACTTGGACAGGCAAATAGTGATTATTAGAAAGATGCTATATATAGTTGGGCTAAACACAAATATAATTTGAATAACCTTCAGAGATACTTAAGAGTGCTATCTGCAATTCAAAGGTAATGGAAATGTGTAGTAAAATAATAATACGAGTAATGAAGTTTGGAAAGAAATCTTCAAAAGCGTTAAGGGGCGTGGATAAAGTATAAATGTAAGCATACACGATTGGTCCGAATGAACGTTATTTCTCCCACACCCCTTATCCTTTAATAGGAAAGAGAGCTTAATATAGACGTGGATCTTACTGTATAGGAAAACGCTTTCACACAAAAGCAGAATACAACAAAACATCACATCCCCGAAGCTTTTAGTTTAAATATATATATGTACAGATGTATACACAGCAAAGACAGATTATATGTATGGAATTTAGCGAATAGTAATTGATGTTTTTTCTTGTAGCAGGGAGGAAAAACTACGGTGCGTTTATATTTGGAATTGCGGTATAGTCCATACTTTTTGGATTTGAGCATTTTTTAAAAGTAAAATGAGATTTTATAAATGTATGGCATATGTCTGGACAATACAATACACACACACACACACACACACACACACACACACACACACACACACACACACACACATATATATATATATATATATATATATAAACTATCAAAATCAGTGTAAAGCAGCCGAAACTACAATAGTATCCTTTGTAATCTAAGCCTCTTATATGGCACACCTCTGAGGGAAATACATTGTATTTGCACACCAGTTTCTGTATGATCCGACTCGTCGATATAAGTATGTTACTGTGTATATATCCGATCGCTCAATGTAATCAATATCTGAATAATTATTACATTGTTTTTGAATAGCTATATTGCAGCCAGTACCCTGCAAGGATGCGTGTACAAACAGATGGTGTCTGAGTTTTTGTGTTGATATCTTTCCTTTTCATTTCACTGGCTTCCCCATACATTTTTGCCAGTTGTAAATCCCTGAATGGTGTTCTGCATTCAGCCAAGCTCAAGGAAAATGCTGGAATAATCGGATGTAAAGGGGATTACAATAGGTAAACTTCAATAACGTCTATCCAGAAGGTCAGCATATTATCGTAGGTGACGAACAAAACCAGATTACATTCCACGGTTACCAATTTCATCTTGTAATTTGAATTTTGCATCTCGGAGCAGAGAAAGGAAACCCGTGTGCTGGACAAAAGCCGTTAATTTGTTCTTGGGTATGTGAAAATGGTTATTTTGGCAAGTGCGTCCAGAAATATTGCAGGCCGTATTAAATCTGTCGTGCAAGGTACCATGTAACATGTCATCTTTAGCACACATCTTTCTGTGTGTAGGAAGCTCACGGTAAAGGTGGCACTGCCAAAAAAAAAAAAAAAATAATAATGAAAAAAAAAAAAAAAAAAAAATAAATAAATAAATAAATAAATAAATAAATAAATAAATAAATAAATAAATAAATAATAAAACAAAGAGACTGCAGTGCAAAACTACTATTCTTTGTAGTGTTTCCATGGAGCTTGCATGGGAATACAGGCATAACAAGTCTTGAACATTTGTCCTGCGCATTTGGCAAAATCGTATCCTTCGGACACAATGTTATTACAGAACCAACCTGTATAATTGCACCGTGCACTCAGAAACCCAGTGGACGAAACTTGGCTTATTTAGTTGGATGGTACTTCGCCCACCTCTATGCAACCACCAATATCCTAGGAATCAAGCCATTCTTGGTAAATCAACGACATGCATTCGGTCGTGAATTGCTTCTCTATCCATGCACATAGCGTAGAAAACAGTTTTGTACGGAGGCCTACTATTTTAGGAGAGCAGGGTTTAGTCCAAGGTGATCGTGTATTCAGAATAGATTGTATCAAACAGATTTTCCTCCTGCCTTTTTTGGCGTAATGGGTCTTCACAGCGCACCGCTCATAAAAAGACAGAATCGCGTCAGGCAGCAAATATTTTATTACATCAGACAATTTTCTGTCAATTAAACAATTAATACAAGCCCACCAAACAGGCAAGTGTGGACCGTTCTATGTAGCAGTTGATGAAGTCCAACCACAGAAACAAGTATATGCCAAACAGGAAAACGTCGCCCCATAAAGCAAGCCAAGCTAAACCGACATAAATAGCACGGGTTCAACTTCGTTTCCTTGTCCTGGCTTCACCTTTTATGCCAAAAAAGAGAAGTTTACGGACGGAATGGTATGGAAGCCCATTGGTGTAAACATAACTTCTTCTTCTTCTCCTTCGTTTTTTTCTTTTTTGCTATTGTAGTTACTAATCCACCAATAAACAATAATAATAATAATAATAATAATAATAATGATAATAATAATAATGATAATAATAATAATGATAATGATAATGATAATGATAATGATAATGGTGATTATAGTAATAATAATAATGATGATGATGATAATAATAATAATAATAATAATAATAATAATAATAATAATAATAATAATATGAACAAAAACAGACAAAAAAGAAAAAAACAAACAAACAAACAAACAAACAGAAATTGTAACTTGTAATTACAAGATAGGAGCTTGCAATTGCTGTGTAAAAATAAAGTGGCTTAGACACGAAATGGGCCTCCGTAGAATGATGCTACTCATAATGATTTTGTTTCACCGGGTATTTCGGTAAAGGTTATGTAAAGGTCATGGCGGCTTGGGGGTCAAGATTCTCGGTGCCTTGTATAGATTTTCCACTCTGTGAGCTGTGACAGACACAAGCATCAAATGAAATTCATATGCACCATGCCCACTGACAGTGCAATTATTTCATTGGCGGCTCCGGTTTTCTTGGCGACAAAAAACAGATAAGAAACCTATCTAAGTGTATAAACGTCACTCTTCAGCTTCCA
The DNA here is from genome assembly GCA_964020975.1 of Hermodice carunculata. Classification (NCBI taxonomy): domain Eukaryota; kingdom Metazoa; phylum Annelida; class Polychaeta; order Eunicida; family Amphinomidae; genus Hermodice; species Hermodice carunculata. The sequence continues at coordinate 4,114,648 of OZ026614.1, read as the reverse complement.
GAGGTATACCAATACATAACACAGTTAGAGCGTGCAAATGTTTCTGGTGTAGAATTGAAATACCAGCAGATACTTATGTCAAAAGCCGCATTGTTCTGCCACACCCTGAATGGTAACTCTCTGTGGTATCTCTACTGTCGGACACCAGTCATCCCCGACCTCTGTCCTCTTTTTCATGCTTTTTTCATCCCAATCATCATTTGCCAGTCGTGGCGACTTTCGTTTTATAGCTGAAGGCGGTTCACGCTACTCAATGCGCTTGTTACCACCATTTATGATAATGTAACTGTCACATGTGTGATATTCATAATCTCATTTTGCTACCGTTTTACATTTTTATTGCCTCAACTTCACAAGTATTATTTTTACTTTTTTATTCCAAATACCTATCCCCTCACTTACAGCATTAACGGATATATTTCTTACTGATCATACAATTGGGTAATTGACAAGCATTAGTGTTGAATGATAAGATTTTTTGAACTTTTTCTCTTGCTTTTATATTATAAACATTCTCAAATATTTCGGTTAGCTGTTGTAACCTTCTTCAGTGAGATCCAACATCACCCAACATCATACATAAGCATAAGTGTTGTTTTACCTGCTCAACTCTTTGTTATCCTCAGAACCTATGTCGCAGCTCATGTGTTACCTCCTTATATATATATATATATATATATATATATATATATACATATATATATATACATATATATACATATATATACATATATATATATATATATATATATATATATATATATATATATATATATATATATATATATATATATATGGGATCGATGCACATCGGAGTACTCTGCTGATTTAAATGGGATGGTCAGCTCTCTATTTGCTCCAGCTTTCTGACAGTCCACCAACACGCTTTCCTTTGTGGACCAGTCCCAGCGTTTGTAAAGTTAGGATATAAACATTATTCCCATGCAAACCTTTAATATGAAACGTCAGCCTGTCTCAAAACCCTCAGAATATACAGCGTACTATATCTGCCAGGGATTGTAAGGTATAATTGTTGGACATCAAACAAGTAGTGACCAATTTAAAATGGCTTTATATGTGAAATAAATTTCCTTCTTGTTTCCTTTAAAATACAATTCGTATATATTCAGTGCTGATGAAACCACATAAAGGCGAAATAAATCCGTTGTTTTCTTAAAAAATACCAAGCCCAGGAGCAAGAACATGTATTTTGTGACACAATTGCCATTTTCCGGCATTTCGATGCTTTGTCCGTTTTATACCGGATTGAACATTGATCTTGTGATGTTGCGGGTGTCTTATCCTCCTAGCGCGTTGATCAAATGTTAACTAGATGAAACGATTTTCTCAGGTTCCTATGGTCACGCGTTGTGAAACCATACTTTTTAAAAAATTGTAGGGGATGGTATCCATACATTTTGTAGAGCCAATATTTGCGCCCAATCACACGAGCAGCAAATGGGGTGTGCGACCTAAGTTTTATGGAATTTGTACATTTTAAAATTTAGTTTGTCGATATAAAGTCAATCGTCATGACAGACTTCCACAGCAGCTTCGAGCACTGTAAAATAAAAAAAAATCCTTGTGCAGCGGGATGTTTCCGTGTTACCCAGCGGGGGTGAGATGAACAAAACACGAAACCACAGAAAACCAGATTGACGTGGATTAAGACTGGGTATGGGGCTAAGACACCCGTGCTGACCACATGCGAGTTTCATCATTGTTCATTTTCTTCGACTTATTCCATGAGCTACAAAACACAGCGGTAGCGTTCTGTTTTTTGTTTTTTTTTTCTATTATAGCTAATGTGTGTACATATGTTGTGAAAAATATACGCAGGATATTAGTTTTGTTGCAAGCAATAAGAGTGGCGACACAAAATGGACTATAAAACAGCCATTCTGATTGACCTTTTGCATAGTGTTAGAGCATCACACAGGTTTATCTCTGCTATGATGTTAGTCAGCCGCACAGGCCGCTATGTAAGCTTACACTGAGTATATTTACCTTGCGCCAGAATAGAATCCTTTATCTCATGCTGGAGTCAAGCAGGAAATTGCTATAACCAGCAATGTTTTCTAGTTAATACCTTCTTCATTATGATGATGAAATAATTTACCGAAATTTCTAAGGATAGATTTTTTCCTTTTCTGTATATAATGTGGGACAAGTGGAAACACAGAACAAATGAGCTAAAACGGTGCGCATTACTGAGAAAACATAAAACAAAACGTGAGAACTGTTTAATTTCCTGTTTCTCTCGTGACTCTGGGGCTTGGAATTGCTGATGTACATTTCCTTTTCTTTGTGTCCCATGTGACTCTGTGTAGATATCGATTGATATTTGGTCCCTTCATTGCATATTCCCTGTTCTAGAAAGGCATTGCATAAAGCAATACCTAAAATGATAGACATCAAAACATTATTTCGAATCTGTATTAGTATGTAGAGACCACATGCGGGATAGTATAAAAACACCACACATGCTGGCAGAACATACCGTTGGATCATTACAACGCTCACTGCATACTTCCAATCGATTGACTCATTGATTATGTTTTGAAGAATCACTGCAACAGCGAGCGTTTTTCATGGAGTAATGCATATCAGCAAAATGGTGCTTAAATATGAAAATATAAATACTGTAATTTTTCAATCATATCTAAATAAGTGACTTCATTGTAGGTGAATTTAGCTTATATAATTATAGATTTTGGAACGGTAACTACGACACGGTGATGTCAGCTTTCTTTGGTAATGGAGCTGGATTCCAAGGCAAAAATGCTGATTGGCCAAACGCAGATAAACAGAACCCATTCAGTAATGAAACTGCCTCCAAAGGTTGCATAAAGGATCAACAAACTGAAACAGAAATTATACGGATGAAAGAAGCATCCAGTATTTTGGTCAGTCCATTGAAATGGCAATTTGAAAATTGTCCGAACAAAAGACAGCGCAGAACTAGAAAAGAGGATTTGCCTCACAGCAAATCTGTCTGGGTGCCTTCAAAATGCGAACAGTTTAAATTGATACACTTGGCCATTGCTCAACATAGTCTAAATTTTGTGTATTTGCCTTATATTTACAACTTAAAATGCTCAGCATTGGTCTTGGTTCAAGGGATGTGGCCATGTCCCAGATTTATTAACAGACTCATAAACATTTTGATTCTGTGTATTTGCCTAATTTACATCATAAATTATAAGCCTAGAGGAACTTTGGTTTATTATTTATTGGATGGGGCTATGCCACAAACCCATAAATTGAAGTAGGAATGGCACCTCTATAATAGTTTTGAAGCTATTAAAGATTTACGTTCTCCATATTCACCTAATTTGCATAAATTAAAATCCTACAACGTTGGTTCATGCTTCATTGGATGCAGCTTTGCCACAAACCTACAAATTGAAGTTGGAATGGCATCTTTATATACAATAATTTTGGAGATATTAAACTTTTATATTTTTCAATGCCCTTAATTAGCACAATTTGGAATTCTACAACTATACTGTCCATTATAGTGGCAAGTGTCACAAAGGTATATATGCACGTTGAAATTTTGAGTCAATCTGCAATAGTTTGGAAGATATGGCGCTTTTAAAATATTTTATTGCCTCGAAAAATTTGCAAAAGTTTAATCATCATGACTGTTCCAAACGAGATGCACAATTTGACTGGTTATGTCAATCACCATGGCAAGTTTGGTGATTTTTGGAAAAATAGTGTCTGACAAAAACTCTGGACCAACTTGGTCAGAAAGAAAGAAAGAAAGAAAGAAAGAAAGAAAGAAAGAAAGAAAGAAAGAAAGAAAGAAAGAAAGGAAGGAAGAAAGAAAGAAAGAAAGAAATTGGTCTTTTATTTCTTTGTTAATTTATCTGAGATGAAAGACCACCTGTCCTATGTGACCACTTTTGTCTGATATTCATTGATTAGGGGTGGTCTTAAATTGCAAGTAGCATTGTACAGTGAAACCTCTCTACAGTGAGCACCCTCGCGACCAGAGAAAAGTGCCCACTTCTGAGAGGGTCAGCCCTTCTGGGCAGTATTGATGAGCATATGTGCATGTACAGTGTACACATATTATAATTTAGAGGGATGTGTATACATGCAATACAAAACTGTCTTTTTTCCTTTAATACATAAACAAATTTTAACAGAAGCTGTCAAGAAACTACACAGACATGTACCTGTGAACCAACACCAACCTATACTGTCTCAGCATTGGCTATGAAGAACAGGCTTCATCTCACTGGTTACAAGAAAACGAAGACAGGAAAGTGTCCCCTGAGATGACACAAATATTTGCACTTCCCTGGTCTGGCTGACTCAGCTGTGTATGTTGTCTATTTTTAACAGAGGGTACGGCTCAAGCTTGTTCTGCCCAGAAGTCCAGAGCTGTGAGTACCCTTGGGACTGATAAGGTCAGTAGACTGGCATTGCCTCAGGCAAAAACAGGCCAGCTAGGACACCAGTGCAAGCAAAAGTCTGCCTGGAACATATGGCGGCATGGAGTCAATCTGTTCCTGCATGAACAGAATGAAATACTCTGTGTTTTATTGAGAGCCTCATTGCACAGTTGTTGGGAGTCCCCCCACCCCACCCCACCCCACACCACACCACAATTTGCTACAAGACCCAAACCTTCCAAAGTGCACACTCAGCATACATGGACAGAAAGCTGAGACAGGTTCAAGCTAATTGATTATGAATGCAAAATGGTTGCCTGGCACCATGGACGTCAGCCAATAGGTCATACAGCTGGCAGTTGAAAGCCTGCATGTGGATTGGGGAGAAAATTTTGGTGAATTTAACATGTATTGAAATTCCCCAAGTTTTGTTTGTGTGCTATTGGATTTGCCAGTTGTCTGAAACCTATATGTGTAAGTTAACACTTGTGTGTCTATCTGCAATAGTTTGGAAGGTAGGGAGCTTTTAAAATTTTAAGTGCCCCTAATTTGCATAATTTTAAACATCATGGCTATTCCACCTCAAGTGCCTAATTTCACTGGTAGATCAGTCACCATGTCAAGTTTTGTGGCTTTCGAAATAGTAGGGTCCGAGAAAAACTCCGGACAAATCTGGTCGTAAAGAAAGAAAGAAAGAAAGAAAGAAAGAAAGAAAGAAAGAAAGAAAGAAAGATAGAAAGAATAAAAAGAATTCTTTGAAAAACAAAATGTCTGGGTTGGCACCCAGACATAAATATAACTTTATTTTACGAAAACCCCATTAGACATAGGGATTTTACTTTTACGTTCTGATGATTGCATGGAATATAGGAAGAAAACCTATTTTAGGTCAGGTGTTTGAAGTTCCAAAAGTGTGTGACTCAAAATGCCAAGACCCAGAAAATGTGCGGTGCATCATTCTGGAACCCCTATACGGTCTCTCCTGCGAGTTCAGTTTTGCAGCAGAAGTCACGTAAACGGGGAAAGGAGAAGCCACATTGATTTACTAGTTAATTTTTTGTTCGGCGGTTCTACCTCCTAACATGAACTTCGGCCATGGTCATGCGTAATGGTGATCTACATTGTTCCCTACAAAATACAATTTCGTAGTTTAACAGACACATGTAGCAAAAAGAATGATTAATCAACGCATTTCTTACTAGATACAATTTCTTGTTTAGCATATTGCAATATTCATCGATATCGTTATCTTCAAGTAGGTCATGAATCCATCGCTTACATTCAGCATCAATCATTTGTACTATCCCTAAAGCGCTAAAAAGAGTTAAATTATAACCTTTATTCAAGTTGGCTGATAAAATTTCAGAATTAATGCGACAAGTCAACTGTTGGCACTCTTATTTTGACTCTAAGTTGATTGTTGTTGTTACTAATAAGACAAAGCTGGGGAACGAACTTTTGTCAAGTTTCTAATTATACAACCGTTACTTGGATAAAGGCATTATTTTCTTTTCAGCCAAACTGGCTATTCCAATAACATTCGTAACAAGCACTTAGCTTTTCATACCTCGACGCAAACACAAGCTTAAGTGTAAAACTGAATCTAATTAAATGTTTAATTTCCTTTGTTGCATGTACCATAGAAAATATCTGCTAAAGCAAATTAATAGACAAAAACATGATTTATGTAATGCATTTGCAAGATATGTTAGATTCCTTCCGCATAAAGCTCCGATTATTATTTCAATTACGTTTTCTACCCGTGACGCGCAATTCTTTAGAAACAAACATTTCTTACTAGTCAATGAAAGTACTTGTGTATGCCGGGCCTAATGAGTCTGCTTCCCCTTAAGCGCTTCCTCCAAAAGTTGACCAAGGTGGGCGCCCAAAAGGACAGCACCAGTTCGGATGTAACATTTTGTGCCATCATAGCGCTGACCAATTGTTTGTTGACCGAAAGATCCCACAGCACTATGTATGGAGGATGCGGCATGCAGGTGAAATCAAACGCCAGCAAAAACTTTTTACAGTACGATGCAATATTATATGTTTATTTACGGCTCAATGGTCCATAGATAATGGTTTGTACTATAGCAGATAAAAAAGAAAATTTAAATAAATTGATCTATGCTCGAAACTAGCCAGCTTTCATGATTACGCAATACATTGTCCCAGCTGGTTTAATGCTTACTGCCCCCTGTGTTATCTTATCTGCCTTCAGTATTGTGTTGGCGGTATTTGAACTCTGATTTTAAAGCCGTATTGCCTTTCACGCTTCAATTTTATCAATTTCACATTACGTTCTAGCTAATATTTTCTGCTCTTCTACCGATGAGAAGACTCAAATAAGTTCATGTTTTGCATGAAATTAAACGTTATGGAGACACTATCAGCAATAGAGACAATTTTGGGTCGTAATTACAAAAAAAGAGAATCCTTCTGACTTTTCAATGAAAACTAATTTAAAGAGTAGCCTGTCCTGTTCGCTGGTACTGAATTTGTATTCTTTCAGCCCGCCCTCGTAAGGGGTGATGGATCTGTCTGTTGTGCTCAGAGCAACTCCGGTGTCCGGTTGCAGGACATGTCTTGCTCGGGGTACAACAAGCGGCTCTCGGGAGCAATGCCCACGGACCCACCGCGCTGCGTGGCCGGGTTGCTGCAACGTGATACAGACACATTTTAGACAGTATAGGACACACACACTCTCTCTCTCTCTCTCTCTCTCCCTCTCTCTCTCTCTCTCTCTCTCTCTCTCTCTCTCTCTCTCTCTCTCTCTCTCTCTCTCTCTCTCTCTCTCTCCCTCCCTCCCTCTCTATTCACATATAATTTTCCAGCTGCTCATATATTTTTACGTCCTCAGCCATATTTTTGTGTATGTGCGTTTACATATCAATATTGTGTTGCGGTCTATAAAGTTCAATTCATCATTCAGGAGATCATCTCCGTAAATATCATGTTCGAATAAAAGGGACTGATGATTTGTATGTATGCGGATGTGAACCCTGGATTGGTGTTTCACATGTTCTGACAACATCGGTCTACATTCTGCACACATTTAAAGAAACGCATGTGCATAAGTAAAGGTGATTTTCCGCTAGATCCGATCCGCGGAGGCAATGGTTCCATCTGCGTTGGCGATGAAATAGTGTAAACCCAACCATAAAATCTCATTCGTTTTAGTTTCCGTTTCTGCTTGCGTTTTCGGATGCGATCACAACATCCGTTTGTTTGATATTCAACGTTCGGGATACGAATTCGCATCAGTAATCATAATAACCATTTAATGTTATATATTATCTATTATTTTCAAAAATAAAGGGCCATAACAAAAAGCATTGCCACTAAAATTGTCAAATATATATAACGGAATCAAACCTGAATAGCTGCCAGAAACGGGCAGGAAAACGCAGAGAAAACGAATCCTGTGTGTTTTACCGCTTCCCAAGTCGTGAAGACAGACAGCATAGCTCAACCATTACTGCAACGGATCGGATCAGATTGAATCGGATCCAGTGAAAAACCATCCTTATTCAATTGGACCATCTTTGTTTATATGGATTATTAGTTCACGAGGTTTTTTTCCATTACAAAACTTAGCAGCTTTACGCCAAGCAACCGACAGTCTGTCCACGTCTTTGCTCCAAAAGCGCCATATTTGGGAGCCATCAAATGACATACAATTTGCCGAAACGACTAATGGTCGATAGGGGCAGAATCTTTACCAAACTGGGCCATTAGTAAATTCACCTTCTAGTAAAATTTATTACAACTTGATTCAAGGCATTTGCATTGTGCACTTGGATCAATAACATGTTCAAGATGAGTGAAGTCCTCCACTTTCTGAATTGGTTTCTTTTCGAGATAGATGTACTTGCAAACGTCATCTCAACCATATAACATCCACTTTGGTTTATGTGGATTATATTGCATTCCCGTGCAGTATTACTACAAATGTCTAGTAGTATGATTAGGTCATGTATTGTTGGAGGGAGCCATTCATCATCGTATGCTAAAGCGCCAATGACTACATTACTGACAGGACATATGAACCCTGAATGTCTCTGCGGACGAGTCTATCAATGTACAGTCCAAATAGAATGGATAGTAGGGGTCCGCCCTGCTTAAGCCCGGTTACATGTAGATGTTTTTGTAGTGGTCTTGTTCCTCCCATCACCATGTAGCTTTCTTTTTTGGTATATATATATTAACCAGGAATCGGATCACAATCGGCGAGATTTTTTTTTTACTGGTAGAAAAATAACTTCACTTTCTTTAGCTTTTCATTTACTATTAGTGTCATTCTACGTATAGTATCTTCTGCACTCCATCATTTTTATTCTGTACACTAAGTCACAGGATAGTCAGTTGTTAACCCATATTGAAGATCCGAGGAGCAATCACACTAACGACTCTGTACTTAAAGTTAGTTAAATGCTTGTTTGCAATATTAATTACTTCGGCGGGAAAGTTAATTGCTGAAACAACTTATCCATTTGCTTGACCAAATAATTTATTTCCTTGCCTCAGTAACTGCTTAATTTTGCTAGTAATTAAATGATTAATATTTACTTCTTCAAAGTTTGAAACTTAGCGCCATAGAAAATAAAAGAGACATTAAAATGAGTAATTAAATTACTGCAAGTACAAGATTTTTTAGTGCCTCGCAGTTCAACGTACGCTGCTAAATCCAGCCTATGCTACATCTTTCGATAATGTTTACAGCAATCGCAATAGAGTCCTTGGGGGTCCCTACCTGTGGGTAACATCATAATGACAATAGACATTCACGTGTGATATTTGAAAACTAATTTTGTAATACAAAGCTCTCAAAAAGCCTCTGAAAGAACGCTACATGGAGCACTCTCATTTGACCTTAGGTGAAAGATGCGTTGGCAAGATATTTCATTACTGTTGTAATCTTAGTAAACATGATGAGCATTTTTTCCCAGTAGAGAACTCTACATTCGCAAAATTCGAGCTGATATATAAGTATTTTAAATGTAAAAAGAATAGTGCATCGTTCTCTTGCGCACTTACCATGATCATGCAACTAACTCTAATGAACAACATAACAGCACTGTGTACACTACAAGACGCAACAAAAAGTTAATGGGATAGCCTAGGTTACCTGCGTGTAATGATAGCCTGTATAACCTGCGTGTAATGATAGCCTATATTACCTGCGTGTAATGATAGCCTGTATAACCTGCGTGTAATGATAGCCTATATTACCTGCGTGTAATGATAGCCTATATTACCTGCGTGTAATGATAGCCTGTATAACCTGCGTGTAATGATAGCCTGTATAACCTGCGTGTAATGAAAGCCTATATTACCTGCGTTTAATGATAGCCTGTATAACCTGCGTGTAATGATAGCCTGTATAACCTGCGTGTAATGATAGCCTATATTACCTGCGTTTAATGATAGCCTGTATAACCTGCGTGTGATGATGATCTATGTTACCTGAATGTAATGATAACCTGTATAACCTGCGTGTAATGATAGCCTATATTACCTGCGTGTAATGATAGCCTGTATAACCTGCGTGTAATGATAGCCTGTATAACCTGCGTGTAATGATAGCCTATATTACCTGCGTGTAGTGATAGCCTATATTACCTGCGTGTAATGATAGCCTATATTACCTGCGTGTAATGATAGCCTGTATAACCTGCGTGTAATGATAGCCTATATTACCTGCGTGTAATGATAGCCTATATAACCTGCGTGTAATGATAGTCTATATTACCTGCGTGTAATAATAGCCTGTATAACCTGCGTTTAATGATAGCCTGTATAACCTGCGTGTAATGATAGCCTATATTACCTGCATGTAATGATAGCCTGTATAACCTGCGTGTAATGATAGCCTGTATAACCTGCGTGTAATGATAGCCTATATTACCTGCGTGTAGTGATAGCCTATATTACCTGCGTGTAATGATAGCCTATATTACCTGCGTGTAATGATAGCCTGTATAACCTGCGTGTAATGATAGCCTGTATAACCTGCGTGTAATGATAGCCTATATTACCTGCGTGTAATGATAGCCTGTATAACCTGCGTGTAATGATAGCCTGTATAACCTGCGTGTAATGATAGCCTATATTACCTGCGTGTAGTGATAGCCTATATTACCTGCGTGTAATGATAGCCTATATTACCTGCGTGTAATGATAGCCTGTATAACCTGCGTGTAATGATAGCCTATATTACCTGCGTGTAATGATAGCCTGTATAACCTGCGTGTAATGATAGCCTGTATAACCTGCGTGTAATGATAGCCTTTATTACCTGCGTGTAATGATAGCCTATATTACCTGCGTTTAATGATAGCCTGTATAACCTGCGTGTGATGATGATCTATGTTACCTGAATGTAATGATAACCAGCATTAGCTGCTTGTAATGATAGCCTATTTTGCCTGCGTTTACTTGTTTATGCGTCCAACCATCAATCAGTAATCAAATGTAATAGGATAGACGTAGGCATATTGGTATGAATACAGTTTTTATTACATTCTAAAAAAATAGACGTAGTACAAGAACATGTGAAACTACCTTAGGGTCTCTAATGGGACATGTCGTACGGGTTCTAGCTTTTTTCTTATTGACGTGTTTAAATTGTATTTAGTCGGTAATTATCAGCGCCATACGCGCTCTATTTGTAAAAAATATTTAACCACTGTAAACAGAATAACTGCTGTGGCATTTTTACTGGAAATGCAATAAAACAATGAGTGCGTTTTTTGTGGTCATTGAGGTCAAAAGAAGTGAATAAATCTGATCCGTGATCCAAAGCAACGGGATCTAATGTCTGCTCAAGATTAAAATTGAATGGAAAATCATCGGATTTTCCGTGTAGCTTTAGGGTGCCAAAACAGAACAGCCTATGCACAAAGATGAAATGTAAAACTATCTGGAACTATAAGATTTGCCTGACAGGAATTATGTCTGTTTGCTTTAAGAATTATGAAACTTTAAAAGAAAAAATCAAATCAAATGTGTCTTGAACATAATCCATCGAAATTGAAAATAGACTGACCCCGTTTACCTCATACAGTTTTGAAATGGTCAAACATAAAATGTTTCAAGTCTGCCTAACCAGCACAAGTTAAAACGTTACAAATTCCATTATCATTTCAGTGGATCCACCCGTATTACAAGCATAATAATTTTAGCTAGATGGACACCTTAATACTGTTGAAAAAATGCCTATATAAGTAAATCATGTGTGTCCATAAAGATAACATTAAGTTTGCTTTGTCTTCACCCAATACTGGAAGTATATCGAACTTTTAAGCTATTGCGGGGCACCCTTACGACCAAGAAAAAGTGTCCACTAGGCAGCTGGCACCCTAACGACCAAGAAAAAGTGTCCACTAGGCAGCTGTCGACTCCAAAGAGGCTCGGCCGTTTTGGTAACCATATACATATAGGATTCAACATTATTGGAGCATACTGTGTCGCCAGAAAGTTTTGCACCATCTCCTCTGGTAGCGCCTCCGCGTGTTCCTCCTCATGTACAACTTCTACAAGGGACTCCTGCAGGGTACACTGTTAGGAAGGTTGATGCTAGTCACTTAGTGTGCTTCTTGTACCTACCTGTGGCTCCCCATTGGCCCTACACTCGCTATAGTGTCAAAATTATAATGTTTACTAACCTTTGAAAAGTTGTACCTACAAGTGGCGCCAATGGTGACACCCCCCCGTCCCCCGGGGTTTTGGAGCAAGATTTTCTATTACATGAGAAATATAAGAACTGATCAGATGATGTTATTATGGCAGTAAAAAAATGTCACCATTTAGCAAAAAATAAATCCCTTTAACAATGGTTTGAATGTCATAGGATCTGCCTATGACGCAAACCAACATTTTAAACTATCAACCGAGAACTTTTCGATTTAACCTTTTTCAGTTCCATACTATATTGTGCACAGAATAAATCCAAATTTAAATGCTGCACCGCTCTAACTGTATTCCTGTGGCTTTAATAAAGTTTCTTCTCTAAGTTTTGTCATGTTAGGGTTTCTAAGCAGCATTTTCGCAAGGAAAATGATGGTAAAGGTGTTATGCACAGTGGACGAACAGCCCTGTTAAAATATGTGCAGGTGGTGTAGTTTATCCGTATATAAACAGGTATGTTTCATTAAACAACTCAATGAAATTAAGGTCGCAAATATAATCAGTAAAATGAGTGAATGCAGATACAAGGAACCCATCTGTTTACACTTAACGGTCATGCAAAACGTGGAAATACGTTCACGTACTAGCTTTTAAGAGCAGAGGGGTTGTGTTGCAAACATGTGTGTTCTTGGGTTCCGTTGGCAGCCGTTGTACTGGATCCTCCACAGGCTGACCGACATTTTTTGGAAGAACCACCCACCCACCAGGGAGCATAATATAAGGAAAAAAAAGGAGGTAAAGCTTGATTTCGGTATGCTTCATTGCACTAAAAATAGGCAGGATCCCGTGGTTTCACTGCCTTTAAGCCTAAGGTTTTGCTTCAATTAAAAATGTAAACAATTTTAGAATCCAGTGGCGGGCCGATACTCCTTGCAGGGACTTATGCATAAAATTCATTTGTACAGACACAATGTAAAGTGTTTTAAACTCATTTGCCCATATATATATATATATATATATATATATATATATATATATATATATATATATATATATATATATATATATATATATGTATATATATATATACATATACATATATATATATATATATATATATATATATATATACATACATACATAAATACATACATACATACATACATACATACATACATACATACGTACATACATACACACATACATACGTACATACATACATATTTGTGTGTGTAAGTGATTTCACAGTAAAGGCAAAGAGTGCCCATCTTTATCACCCCTCGGCCTTCTAGGTCGTAGGGGTATTGTCGTCATCTAAGCGTTCGTCCATCCGTCAGTCCATGTCTTGTAAGCGCCATATCTCCAAAAGTACTCACTTTGCAGAGACCAAATTTTTATCACAGGTAGCCATTGAGGTGCATCAGGAGGCTATTGCTCACTAGATAACATATATAGATCACATTGCTACATCCAAGACAAGAACGGCGTTAATACAATAGATGAAAAAATTGAATGTGGCTTCATCAATTAATGTCCGCCCTGGCCGAGGGGTTTTCGGTCACTTATCGACTTCTAGTTTAACTGGGCGAAATTCATAATTTATGCTTTCTCCCTAGTGTACATCTATGTTATTTTACGTTGGGAAAGATCATTATCAAGTCAACATTTGTTATATAACCAACTTGTGTGTACACAGAGTGGGGGTAACCACTTGTGTGTACACAGAGTGGGGGGTGACGTTTGGTTTAGTTTTTGCCACAATTACTGCATGTTACAGCAGAGGCGTTTTTGCCACCGACGTTTTTTCTGTGAGACAAATAAAAAGTATGAGAACAAAATGTTTATAAACATTCATTAAATGTCATTCTGTACAGAGTATGCACAAGATCATTCTTTGTGGTCACGTTCATTTTAGGCATTAAAGCGACATAAGCACTGAATTGATTTGTTTACAAACGTTAAATGACACAGGATACATAGGGTCAGTCCGAAGCCACACGTTACCTCTCATCCTTTTGGCTTCTTGCAACCATTTAACAGGTTTTAATTCTCTTTTATAATTGGGATGTTTGACACCTGTTGCTTGCGAGACAATTCAGTTCATTTTTCAGCTGTGGTGCTCAGCGGACAATCTGACAATCCTATTCCAGAGCTCAAATAGACACGTAATAATGGTCTTCTGATAAAATAGGAAGAAAAAGCAAAATTAATAATTTTCAAAACTTTTTAAGCCATCAAATTATGCCGAGAAAAATCCATTAGTTTGGGGGATGTAAACTTAGAGCTCTGGCCTGAGTCTTATGTTCGCACATTGTACATGCAATATCTTTTCGTGCTTGACTCGAGCTCCATCAATCGTTTCACCAAATGGCACCCTCTTATAATGTTTTGGTTGAAACCACGTTATAATTGGTAAAATTGCACATTGAAATAATTACAGAACGGTGCTAATGTATATGCATGTATATGTACACTTTCTCCGAAAACAGAAATCTGTTCCACTCCAAACGTAGTGAACATATACGACGCTTATTATTATTATTATTATTATTATTATTATTATTATTATTATTATTATTATTATTATTATTATTATTATTATTATTATTATTTTTATTATTATCATTATTATTTTTATTATTATTATTATTATTATTATTATTATTATTATTATTATTATTATTATTATTATCATTATTATTGTTGTTGTTGTTATTATTATTATTATTATTATTATTATTATTATTATCATTATTATTAGTATCATTATTATTATTATTATTATTATTATTATTATTATTATTATTATTATTATTATTATTATTATTATTATTATTAATTAATTCATTCATTCATTCACTTACTTACTCTCTTACGTTTTCTAAATACCTGTTACAACAAAATGATAAACATAGAGAAATCGATGTGCTCGTTTGCCGTTTTACATTTATTTTTGTCATTTGTTTAATGTTGTTTTTTTCCTTCTTCCTCCTCTTTTTAATCTTCTTTCCTTCTTCTTCTTCTTCTTCTTCTTCTTCTTCTTCTTCTTCTTCTCCTTCTTCTTTCTTCTTCTTCTTCTTCTTCTCCTTCTTTTTCTTCCTTTTCTTTTTCTGCTTCCTTTGGTTGTTTCTTTGATGCAATAAGTCACACGAGACTTGCAGAGGGAGTAGGGCATCACACCGAGAGGTTCAGAATTTTGCGCCACTGCCGGAGGATATGCTGTAATTGTGTGTAAGTGCATTGGATGATAAGTGCCTCAGATATCACACTGTTGCTCGCAGTTTATCACTCAAATTGCAGGAGTTGGGTTTTGGTTCCTGTGTTCCAAAATGATGGTATAATCATGGGCGGTCATTTAGTAGTATGAAACAGGATCAAAGCAAGTCATGCGATAAACTGCTGTATCCGCGTCATTCATAACGTATCTCCTACAGGAACATTTCTATACATGAAAGCTGGGATTCGTTTCCATTTTCCATCTCTCCTGGCTTTGTATACCAAACAGTGTCGCCTCCCGCCATTGCCATTGGCCTACATAGAGGAATACTCACGGGTAACTCCCTTGATATCTTCAGGATTTTTTAGACATTTGACATGTCGACAATGTTTTTTGATGTACACTCTTTTCCCTGTTTAATAATACGATGAACAGGCTACTCATTGGAAGTAATGTTGTTTTTCTATAGGCAAGCCTACTAGTATTTTAAAGTGAGAATAATATATCCATTAGTCTTGTTTGAAGTGTGACCTCGAGGCGTTCATATCCATATTCGGTTATCATATGGCAGGAAGAGTGCTTGTTCAAATAGGACAGACTTTATAATGCAAATATAGAATGGCTTCCTTGGGACTTTTTTTCAACAAGTTCATTAGGCACGGATGGTGGTAAGGGCTCTTTCATACTGATGTACTATGCATTTTTATTTGCCTTACCTACGTACTGGAAGCCATTTTAATTCCCATACTTGGTGTCAACCATCATTTGTTCATTTTCTTATTCTTCGTACTTTGTACTGGGGCAACATAATTACTTGTACTAGCGTAGTAGCTCACCCCCCCTCCCTTAAGCCCTCCCCCCTCACACACACACGAATTACGTTGTCACGCGGAGCTGCACGACGCACAAATGGAGATGTACATTGAGATTTAGAGAATTCAAATTATGCACGTCAGAATGATACTATAAGAGGCACTTCTTTAGCGGCTTATGTTGACAACGCATATTCTTTAATGGCAAATTGTGGTCATATAATCACAATGCGTGACACTATGATAGTTTTATGTGCGCGATTTTCCCAGCATTCATTCAAAGTAAAGGAAGGTTAACCCTTTTCCAAGGCATGATCTTTCTGCAAGGGATTAGAATATGGTTTCATTTCAGCAATTCAGATAACCACTTTCGCTGAGGTACCACTGAAAAAAATGCCGTTTGTCCATATGGTTAACAGTAAATACATGTTTACACTGATGTACGTATATTTTGAAATACTTGTGTCTGTAGTAAAGAAAATTCTGTTTCTAAGGTGGGATGTTCACATATGTTTGAAGCCACGGAAGCAATAAATTCCTTAATATAATCAATAAAGAGTTGAGTTAAGCTTCTTTTGTCATTGCGGCATGGAATGGGATTTCTGATATGTTGGATATACTGCAAAGTTCATCGTTGTGGTGCGAATTTGCGCAATCAATGTACTCTGTATGTCTGCTGCGTGTTTGTTGGTTTGATTGATTAATTTCGTTTATAAACAACAAATATACTTTAAATAATTTTCAAAACATAATCCAGACTTCTTGTTTACACATCTTCGCTTTGCTTTGTGGCACTCACTTACCTAAGAACATCTTCTTTTGGACGTGGGAGAGGCTATGATGATTCTTTTCTGAATATGTGCACATATATTAGCAAAATATCAAGATGTATAGTGATGTAGTGATGTATTTTGATATGAATACATTTAATGAAATACATGTAGTGCTACCTTGGTTTAACCACACAGTCGAGTATTTTTTTTATTTTTTTTTTTTTTTATTTCTTTTTATTTTTATTACTGTTAAAAGCGTTCACACATGGATGAGTATACAAGATTTGTCGCGGTAAGCTAAATAAATATACAAACGACCGTGCAATAAAACCAACATAATGGTACCTATAATACGCGCGGGCGGCGATACATCATGTTAAAGTATCAATCATAATTGTGCCAATAACTCTAACAGGACTTTTGAAAGTTCATAAGAGTAAACATTTTAAAGTTTAGAACTGCCAGAAATAACACAAACTAGCTCCTGGTCGGTTGTGCCTGATGTCTGCAATACTTGCATGGGGTTATGCTGGTGACCGTATCTTCAAATTAAAAAAATCGGCCATTCGTTTGATTTGCTCCGCTCGTTACAACGCCCATACAGACCCATTATTTAAAGAACTAAAAACTCTAAAAGTCCCTGATTTATTCAAACATAAGTCATTGAAATTTTTTTATCGATACACTAAAAACGAATTGCCTGCTTATTTTAATAATACTTTCGCAATCTTACCAGTTACTCATGATTATCCTACCAGGCATCGTTATATTCCCCGCTATGCTACCCCCCGACATATATCTACTGAAAAGTGCATTCGTTATTCTGTTCCCAAATTGCTCCTTGGTACTCATGGAAATGTTAAAGACAATATTCATACACACTCTTACAATGGTTTTTCTCAATATGTTAAAAGATTCTACATAGACCAGTACCCTGAAACCTGTACTATTCGAAATTGCTTTGTTTGTAATGAGGATTTATAAAGTATATTTGTATGTAATTATGTTATCTATGTCTCAGTCAGTTCAACTGACCTAACACACATATGGTGCTTTGTTCTAAATTAAGGTGTTAACTTACCAAGTAAATTTATGTAGGTGGCCCATGCGAGAGCGGATGTTTTCATCCTTAGCTGGGTCATCCTGACTATCTGTTCTCTGTGGTAATAATGTACTAATGTACTATTTCTCCTATTTTTTGTTTTGCATTTGTATATATATATATTTCTGTCATTATTATCTAATAATTGAAATGTACTGAATTTACTGTCGAATAAAATAATCTGAATCTGAATCTGTCATAAGATCGAGAAAAGCTGGCAATGACATCCAGTGTACGGTTTCTAATGCAAGTGTCAAAATTGTGACGGTATGTGACAGGCCCAAAGTGAAATCATTTATAATTGGATTGGAGAGAGTTGTGGGGGTTTTTTCACTTCCTGGTAGACAGATTTCAGTTAAATACAATGTATTTAAATACATTTCAGGCCTTTAATGATACTGTTGGGAGTTTCAAACATACTGCTGACTATTCAAAATACTCTGTGGTGCATTTCAAACTCTTTAGAAAATTTAAAACTCTATGCATATAACGAAATAGACTGCACCGAGTTTTAAATATGCTGCATAGAGATATTTGATCCTGTGGATAGAATTTTAGATTGTGTGCGGAGAGTTTCTAGTGTACCGCAGAGAGTGGTATATACTTCAAGCAGTTGTAATTTTACTGCAGTGTACTTATGAGTGAAAAAGACTGCAGATAGTTTGAGATACCCTGCAGAGAGTTTGCATTTCTGTGCAGTTTTAAACAGTCTGCAGAGAGTTTTTAATTCACTGCAGATAGTTGCAAATAGACTTCAAAGAGTTGTAAATAGACTGCAGCGTATTATTGCCTAAAACAGACTGTAGAGATCATCAAATACACTGCATAGTATTTAAAAGTGTCCGAAGTGAGAATTAAAGACTCCCTGCAGTGTGTCTGAAACTCTGTGCAGAAAATTTAAAATACTCTGCAGTGTAGCCATTTAATTTTGCACATATGGCTTGCCACAACGGTGGGTCCGGTTTGAGGGTGCTTGGGGATTATATCTGGAACAGTCAGCAGTATATTTAAATAATAAATTGCTTATTTATACATTCATGTTCTTGTATATTTACAGGATTACCGCCGGAAGTGTATGCCATCTGGGAAGCCTACCCATGGGTATTCGGCGAACCTTTTTGTATATTCAAAACGCTTCTGAGTGAAACCACCTCATCTGCCTCCGTATTGACCATAACCGCCTTCACCATGGAACGCTACCTAGCAATATGTCATCCTATACGTGCTCAAACAATGTCAAGCCTCAGCAGAGCCGTCAAAATTATAATTTTCATATGGGTAGCAGCCTGTGTGTGCTCTCTACTCTACCCCATTTACACGCGAACATACTACGCTGTACCTCACCCGGTCACAGGAGAACCCATACCGGACTCTCTTCAGTGTAATATACCTGGTAAATGGTTGGATTCTACCATAAAGTACATGCTCCTGGTGACCACCATAGTTCTCTTTGTAGTCCCTATGACCATTATAACGGTGCTTTATGTCCTTATTGGGGTCACTCTGCGCAGGTCCGGTTTGTCACGCCAATCCTCGGACAATCCAAGCCCGACGGCAGGGACGGCGAATGGTCAGTCATCGTCCAGAAGAGCTGTTCTAAAGATGTTGGGTAAGTCAAGAAGGGTCTTGTAGTCTGGACGTCTGGGGTTTTAGTACAAATCTCAGCAATACAAGGATATATGGGTTGATTCTTATATTTAACACTGCATGAAAAGTAGTTTTCAGCCGCCAACACTTTCATAATCATCTTATGAATGTCTAAAAAGTTGCCATCATAGTTATGGGCAAGAACGTACATCTGTAGGGCCGTTCCTGGTTTAGGAGAAACATGATTAGTACTTGATGGACAGTCTGGATTCCGGTCATGGGTGATTCCGTTCCCATACCAGTCAGTGTGTATTCGTGGTGGTCATTGGGAAAATCATATCGGCATAATAACAAAATTAATGTTTCAAGTACAATGTTTGGATATAGTTTCCCACACCTGAAATTATTTTAGATCATCATGAACTATCACCATATCATTAAATAGTAAAAGTATCAAGTTTTACCAGGGCAATTAAAATGGAGTTTAAGGTGTGCATGATGATTGCAAGAATCTGAGCACGACGAGCATGCATTTGGTTTCTCCAGAACAATGAAGTCGTGGTGTTATGTGTGCCACTTGCTGTTCCAAGAGGGCCCCCCAAGGGGGGGGGGGATGTGATCACGATTCACAAAAAAATTAAATGTACTTTCACGGCTAAAACCAAATCATAAAAATTACAATTACGTGAACGAATACTTATAATCGCGAATCATGTTAAATAATCATTGATTTCACAGTGAGTGCACGAGAAATAAATATAGAATAACGAATCACACAAATACTTATAATCAGATAATCACGAATCAGGCTAAAATAATCTTCGATTTCACAGTTCACGAGAAATAAATATAGATAATAACGTATCACGAAAATACCCCTTGGAGCCCCTCTTCCAAGTTGATAGTCTGCATTCGCACAATTTTTCAAGTGATATGGCCTAACAATAAGGTGAGCCAAACGTGCAAATATTCATAATTAGACTGGACAGAGGTTTTTAGTTGCTCATTCAAAAGTCCCTGCGGTCTATTTAAAATTCCCAGAAGTATACTAGACTCTATGCAATGAACAAAACACTCTCGGAACACTATGAATTTCTATGCATATAATCTAAATTTCCCAGCGCATAATGAAATTACCCTCTCTGTAGTGCTTTTACATCTCTCTGCATTCTATTTCATTCATAAATGTACAGCAGGTAAGCTAAAATTATCTGCGATGAATTAAAAACTCTCTACAGACTATTTAGGGCTCTCTGCACAAAATTAAAGATTCTTTGCAGTGCATTTAAAACTGTGCAGTCTATTATATTCTTAAATACACTATAGCTTATTTAAACTTGTCAGAAGTCTATTAACAACTGTCTTCAGTGAGGTGAAAAATCCCACACACTATTTAATACTCCCAGCAGAAGTTAAAACTCTGCGCAATGAATTTGAAATCTGGCTTGTCTATGTCACTCACAATTGCACAGAGTGTAATTGCACAGCAGATCGTTTTCAATTATCTGCTGAAGTTTCAATAGTGTACAGGGAATTTGTGATTCAGTGCAAAGAGTTCTAAATAGACTTCAGAGAGTGTTAAATACATTGCAGTGCATTTGTGAATGAAATAGACTGCATGGAATTTTAAATAGATTGCAGTTTATTTATGAATGAAGCAGACTGCATAGAGTCTCTTATTTATTGCTAACTGTTTTAGGTTGACTGTAGTGAGCTTCATTTTCCCTGCAGGGAGTTGTAAGTTCTCTGCAGAAAGTTTTAAATAGTCAGCAGCGAGTTTTTTTATTTAATTGCCGAGTTTTAAACAGAGTTCACAGAGTTTCAATTATACTGCAGAGCACTTATGAATGGAATGTAATGAATTGACGCCTAGATACTCTGCAGACAGTTTTTAAAATTCTCTACAGAAATTTTTAAATGCACAACAGGGTATTTTAAACATTCTGCAATATATGTGAGCTCTCTTAAGTCCAATTAAATACGCTTCAGTGTACATGAATTTAAAATACTGCAGGGAACTAAACACTCTTTGCTAATTATGAAAAATTGCACGGTTGGTTTGCCAGATGTACAGGGTTTACTTGCCTGATTGATGGAATCAAGTGTTGTAGGTGGAGAAAAACCACTTTTCATAACAATTATATCACGTCCGACTCCACCCCCCCCCCCCCCCCTTGCCATTTTACTGGATACAAGTTGTAACAGCATGGTAAATTTGGCTTCATCATGCACAGTAGTATGCTATGAAGTGTATTTACATGAACAGTCACTTGTCGTGTCACGTACCTAGTCATTTTGACAACAATATACACAAATTTTTGGTCCTCGAATGTCTTCGATACATTCCTGAAAGTTCACCAGGCCGAGTCATATTTTTCTATCATTCTGTGTTGTTTTGGTATCCGGGAGGCGTTTAGACTTTATGCTGTACAAGGCTTGCAATGGCAGGTAAGTCTTTTCACAGCGCACTCATATTACGACCTACCGATCCACTGACTGTGGGATAACCAACTGACATGTTGTTTTGTGACGAATAAGGCATTCAACCGCGTTGCTATCGCGCAGCAGTCCAAAATTAATACGTACGTCATCAGTTACGCAAAATTCCCATAATGCTGCAGGATTGCTGTACCCGTGTTTTCCATGAAGCAAGCTGGGAGGATGCAAACACAAGCTCGTATCAGGGCATCCTTTCAAAGATATTATATGTCATTTCGTTTGCCTTTAAATGTGTTTAGGATATGATTCACGCAGCAATCCTGGCTATGTTTTGATTTGACAATGGCGGTTTTTCGGTATATTGTAGCTAATATTCAACACAGCAAGAAGTTTGTACTTCTACGGACGATGACTTCAGATGTTTTGAGCATAAGTTTGCGGCGGTCCTTGATATTCCTTTTTTTGGGGGTGGTGGTGTTGAGTTGAGAGCACAGGTACAGGTAGTCTGTACTAATAATGCGGTTTATATTAACAATATCCAGTTTGCTAATGAGATCCATGTCATGCTGAGTCCAGGTAACATCATGATGACATGTGATATACAGCATGATGACTTCAGCAGACATAAACCATGCTGAGAACTAGTCATCATGTAGGATGTTGGAGATATAGATCATGCTGGCTTCCAATTGCTTTAACTTCTGGTGTTCTGCAGCAAAATCCGACACGTGGAGAGGCTTTTGCGCTTGAATTATCGAGGGTTTCACCCAAACCTGAAATATCTTCTCCGAAACCGGTGAGCCAATTGATTTCAAAGTGCATAAAGCACCTGTAGAGACCCCGGACTGGTTCAACACGTGTTGCTGCCACTTTTCTTTTCTTTATTCTTTTATGTTTTCACTTTTTATGTACATGTAAAAAGCAAGTAGGGATGCTTAAATAAGTTAGAATTGTACCATGTGGAAATGCCAAACAAAGTTGTTGTTCAAGAGTCTATGCTGCTGTTGATTCCCAAAGTTTTACGGATTTTTCAACTCTAGTACTTCCCGGTGATAGCATAGATTGTAATTGATTACAGTGCACGCTAATAGAGATGTCAATGGTTTTACACGTTTATGGCTGTTTTCTAGAAAGCAATCACTCACCCAAATTCACTTCAAAGTTAGCGTGGATGTGGCTTCAGCACATGTCACAGTAACTAGGCTATTTTTGTCTAATTAGCTTGCAGTGGGGCCGCAGTTTTGCCAACCGGGCGTCCCACGTGGCGCCAAAGCAACAAATGACAGATAAGAGACGATAAAGTGTACCGAAGCAAATAAAAAACCATGATTCAAGATGAATATCGCTAAATTTGAATGCAGATGAGACAAGCGCTGACTTGTCTTACGTCTGGTAAAATGATACCTCTGATACTTGAATGTTTGTGAGTACAAATACAAGCAGATCTGCCTTCCGGTAACGAAATCAACTTAACATGATCTGTTCATCGGCAACACGGGAAAAACACTCTAGAGTTTAGATATACAAATCACAATCGCACCAGACATACTCATGGGGGGGGGGGTACTATTAGGTATTCACTGTTTTAGTGTGAAATACAGGAAGTATCTCCCCCAAAGACAGCTATATTACCCGAGGCGAAGCCGAGGGTAATACAGCTGTCTTGGCGGAGATACTACCTGTATTTCACACTAAAACAGTGAGTGACGATTTTATCCCATTTTTGATGATGTAATGTTCGACCCGCTGCTGCAGGTCTAGGACCATTAACCTAGGCCTAATGCATTTACATGTTAAAATAGTGACATTCGCTGGCTTTTTTCTCCAATTTGAAACGTAAAACTGCAACTTCCTTGGCATGCTGCTTCAAGTTTATACCGAAAGCAGCAAGTAAAAACCAAGAAAATGGGGGTCATGTGATTATTTTTTTTACAGGTGCATTTGTGTACCTTACCCCCATGATTGACCGTTCCGCGCCAAATATGTCTCGAAAAATACACAAAGTTATCACATGATTTAAAATATTTCTAGAGTAGCAGTGCCTTTCTAAAACTCACAGTTGATAAGTATTTTCCTATCCAAAATGATGATGGGAATTAATTTGGGATGCCCTGCTCCTTTGATATTAACATCCAATAGACACAGCAACAGTATTCAGTACTCGATCAAAAGTTGTGGATCAGATGACCCGACCTTGAGAGGTTACTGGTCCAAGACCTATAGCAGTTCACTTCACAGTCCGCCATCATGTTGTCGTCTGCAGCGCGTCAAGGCTTGTATCGCATGACAGAGACTACTGGTGGCTGATCGATGCACTAACCAGATAGGGAGATACAGCGAGAATACTGCTGTATTCCCCGGTCAGTTACGAGAATACCGCTGTATTCCCCGGCCAGTTACGAGAATACCGCTGTATTGCCCGGTCAGTTTCAGGAATTGCGCTGTATTTCACCTTTGCAGTAATTTATGCACAAATTAGGATAATACAAAGAGTGTACCATAGCTATTAACCAATCAGAAGCCAAGGATTCTATCAAAAATGGGATTAACAAGCATGTATACATCATTATGGAGATACTGTATCAAGAAAAACCACCGCATACCAGTGAACAATATAATTCTATATTGATATTTTAGTCTCATTTTCTGTGCTTCTGAGCAAAACATTACAAACAAAACCGTTTAGTTTTGCATTAGGTATATACAGAGGAATTTGAGTGTTCTAAATACACTTTGATCAATTTGTCATCAAAATATCAATTGTTTATGACTCTTACTATTTTTCAATACTGCCAATGAAGTTAAAACCTTTTGCCAAATATAGAGGAGGCTTTTGAAATCAGGCAGCAGGCTTTGCATATTTTTTTTAAAACTCCCCTTTATGTGTCTTATAGATATACAGTTGTTTTCCAATGCTTTTTCATGCAACAGGGAAGCAGATCCAAAACAAAATGTTACTTGTTGCGTCATCAACATTATTATTATTATTATTATCATCATCATCATCATCATCATCATTATCATTATCATTATTATTATTATTATTATTATTATTATTATTATTATTATTATTATTATTATTATTATTATTGTTATGAGGAAGTACAATTGTATCCCTTCCAGTAATTATGTTAACCGCGTGCATCGCAGTTTAACAGTGCACCCTTTTATGAATTTAGTCTGCTCTGCATGTAGGTATTAGTTACACTTGCATTGGATCCATCCATCTAACTGATTTTGTCCAAATAAAATGTTTATGCTGCATTGACTTTTTTGTCTAAAATGTTTAGTAAATTCAGCAGTGCTGTGTTAGAGATGAATACGCTTCAAGAAGAAGAAGAAGAAGAAGAAGAAGAAGAAGAAGAAGAAGAAGAAGAAGAAGAAGAAGAAGAAGAAGAAGAAGAAGAAGAAGAAGAAGAAGAAGAAGAAGAAGAAGAAGAAGAAGAAGAAGAAGAAGAAGAAGATAGGAAAGTTTAACATGGGAATTTCTTGTAATGTTTACAACTTAAATAATTTTAACCAGATTTGTGCAAACGGGGTAAAGATGTACCTTTTATAAGTGTCTACCTATTTTGTGCAAATGGTAATGCCCCCGTGATGTTTGGAGCTTGTCCTCATTCAAAAGCTCACAGGACAACTGACATGAAATTTACTGTTCACTTGATAACTTGAGATCTGTTTCGAGTTGTGACCTTGATGTTGCACATGTTAATGTTTCTCTTTGAAGGTCATGCCTATACAGTACATGAGTGCCTTGACCTCGTTTCCGGGGTAATAGTGCAACATACATGAAATTTACTCTTCAGTACAACTTGAGAACTACTTGAACTGGGATCTTGATGTTGCACATGTTAGTGTTCTTCTATTAAGGTCAGACCTACTCTGAACACGGGTGACCTTGATCCTATCCCAAGTTCACAGAGCTGAAAGTGTGATGGATGTCTAGGTCAGCTGAGCATGGGCTGTTCACACAGCCCTCTTGTTATAACTGTAATCTGATGGTCTGGGGTCCATGATAATTATTAAACACTAATAGAAAGTACTCATGTGTATGTGAGTGTGCCTGTTTCTTTTTTGTTTCTTTTTCTTTCTTTCTTCCTTTTTTTCTTTCTTTCTTTCTTTCTTTCTTTCTTTCTTTCTTGTTTTTTTCTTTCTTTCTTTCCTTTTTCTTTTTCATTTTGACCTTTTATGACCTTGGAAGGTCAATGTAACATGCTGGCATACAGATCGATAATGATGCATCCTTTGTCATGGTTGCAATACCAAAGTACATATAGAGTTTCTTTTGGTCTTGTTAATTTTTACCGCGAAGAGTCAGACTGACAAATTGGTTTATATCCTGGTAATTGGGAATTTTGCAATTATTTGTGTCCAAAATGATGACTGCAGGCCTGTGTGACGGAATATTGCAAACAGTGCTAATCCTCCGAAGGGGCCAGCTTGACAATGCACATTGGTCTTGTGCATTCAGGGTCACAGAACACTGTAGTTACTTGGAATGTTCATTTGATATCTGGATAACCATTCCAGTGGTGTACTTATACTGTGGCACATGGTGATGGTTGCAATGGCATGAAGCGAAAAGTACTTTTTTAGTGTTGACCAATTCCCGAGTACTTAGATATTTTTGGAGACGATGATGGTCCTAATAAAAGATGACATTGATTTAATTATGACCAATCCAGTCTTTGTACTCAAGGTTACCTGAACACGTGGTCATCCCAGTCCTCCAGTCCTCTTGCCTTTTGCTTTCTGTTGGTTTTATCTCATGCAAATTTGGTAAATTGTTCGATCTAACTTACCTTAAGTTGTAAAAGTTGGAATACAAGAATATTTTTATTTGGGTCTGTTGCCCTGGGAATGTGGCATCGATGGCTACCTTTACTGGAGGAGTCACGAGTGTTTAGGATATTATGCGTCAGGAAAAAAACCCTAGTGCACCGTTTAACCCTACATATACATGTATGTTTAGAACAAATCGAATATGAAATGTTCTGTTGAGGCAGGACAGCAATTTTGTTAATAGGTTCCCAAGTCGTTCATTGATCGGGATATTAGGAATTCCCATTCTGTAAAGCAGCAATCTTGTCGACACTCTTTGTATTGTAATTGATTTATTCAATGATATGCGTTTCTCTTTTTTTACCAGATTCTTAACATCCTCGGATGAAGTTCCTGTGTGATTGGGTACATTGAATGCTAATTAAGCTTAGCGAGTATCGAAAAATATCAAGGCTGCAAATTTCTGAAGCTATTGACTGAGAGTCAGCAGCCATAGGTTTGTCTAGCAGAGCCTCAGCCTCTCTAGCAAGCCCAGCAAGTATCAAGGTGCTCTCAGTGTTACTGGGAAATATATATATATATATATATATATATATATATATATATATATATATATATATATATATATATATATATACTAGACTCTATTTGGATTATGGAAAAACGTTCATGCCCCATACTTTATACTATTCTTTATCGAAACCCTTTGAAATCCAGTGCCATTCAGATATGTTTAACATGTTTATCCAATATTGATTTAGTGGCCATGCCAATACCAACGAATGCTTCTAGTTACACAACATTTTGTACTGTAATATTTTGGTTTTAGCATTATCGTACTATCGATACAGACAGTACAGCAGGAACGGTTACAATGCTGCCATTGGCATGATGGCTTATGCATGATTACCCCCATCAATGTGTTATTGCCAACGAAAAAGTCGTCTTTCATTATAGTTTTTTTTTCTACCACACCTAACCAAAGAAAAAGCCAGCCTTAATTTTTTTCTGAAACTAACAGGACAATACGAGCCCAACAGGATGCCATGTGTGGGCTGTGCTTGCTAGTCACATGAAAGATGGCTGCACAGTGCGTAGTTATAAGATTTATAGATAGGTTTACAGTCTGCAAACTAAGCGATATGGATAACCGCATGACCCAAATGAAGTAACTGTCAATGCCTGTGTTCTAGTACCCGATATCTTTATTTTACAGGCATAAGAGCTCTCATTGACTCACATTGGCTCTTGTCTCTGTGTAACATGACCAGCGTACGGCCGATGAATGGTTGTCATGCAAATTATAAAAGACATTATACACCAGTTGAAAGATCTAAAACAGAATTGTTGTATCCAGTTACTGAAAGATACCACTAGATCATCCTGCGAATAATATTCCTGAGGAGATCGTTTCAGCTTGATGCCATGTATATCCTTCTTGGAATGCTTAATGTGTTCAATCAAGAGAAGACCCTTCTTTCACCATGGGGAGTTGGTTCACTCTTCACCTGGGCGCTGGTTACTGTCAAGATGCTGTGTCGACTGAACATGGCCTGTACAAAAAAAAACAAACAAACAAAAACAAAACAAAAAATAAACAAAAAAACAAAAACAAAACAAAAACAAACAAAAAAAAGAAACAAACAAACAAAAAACAAACAAACAAAACAAAAAAAAATCAATACACATAAATAAGTGTCAAAAAGAGTATTTATAACAATAATCCTCATGAACATGAATAGGGTCTGTATGGCATACCTTGAGCCGTAACATACTGTGCAAATTATTGCATAGGGGATGCATTGCTGGACACAGTTAGAAAGGAATACGGCTTCGCTGCATGTGTCGGTTATATGCCATCACATGTCGAACTTTGTACACACACACGATTGCTTGTTTGTAGTCACGTGTATTCACTGTTGGTTTGGTAGACATGTGTAGAATTGTTACTGCGACACCAAAGCTGTGCTTTGGTGCTACAGCTACGTCCATTCTGCATGTATTTACCAGTACTCTGAGCGGCAGGTCTATTTGTGCTTGCGGCTCCTTGGTGGCCCCTGACCATTGTATAACAGGGTGGCCCTCTTCAACTGAACGAATGAATATACGGAACGCTTATTTGGTTGTAAAATGAGAAGACATTGGCACCTTAAGGATACCAAATTTAGCACTACAACTGTAATTACGTCTAATATTTTAACAGCAACGACACAATTGTTATCCTTCTTTTCATGTAAATTTATGATATGGACCAATTGTATTGAAACGAAAAAAAAAAAATTAGTTCTAGAACATTTGAAACTTGGAGCAATAATATTTGGCTTTTGCCATATTCTTCGGTGCGGAGTGACATGTTAAACAGAATTGACTGTCGAAAATGAAACGTATTATCGGAATTGCTTTTATATACACTGTGGAAAAAAGCCCAGCTAAAGGGATGAAAGCTCACGGCGCACGCGAATGAAAGGTTATCCAAAGATCCTGTCTTCCCGTGAAGTTGCTCCATATGTCGTGAATGAAAAACATTAGAATGACATACTGCGCGAATGTGGTTCTAAAAGGAGAATATCTCTGGCACAACAACATCCACCACATGCAGTTTATAATGTGTTTACCACAAAGCCTAACACTCTTTGCGGGGATCGATACCAAATGTATGAAGTGGTAGCAGCAACACAGAAGATTAACTTGATGCAAATCATATTCAAGAGATAATGACAGGTATATGGTACATGAAGGACCACTACGGCCCACAATGCATCCATCCAACTGCAATATTTGGAATCTTCTATAAAATCAGTGCTTCGTTACCGTTGCCAGCCAAATTGGGATGCGTTGGCGATAATCCTATTTGTGCTTATAATTGACTATTTTTTATTGATAGATCTGAACATGCCAATGAATTCAAAATGTCTCATGGGAGTCCCTCTCTTTGAATGGAAATCTCCTTCGCTTACATTGAAAGCTCTCTGACTCCAGATGGAGTTTGATTTGGCTGGCTCACCTTGCTGAGTAGCTAAAGCATTACACCACGGGTGTTTCTGGACCAAAGATTGCCAATGTATATTCAGTCTCTCCAAAAATGCGTTTGCACGTCCCCTACTCTTGTTGAATATTCAGTGAGAATGTGTGGGTTGAAGTTGTCAAATTTAAGCGTTTTGGTGTATTATTTTGTATGGGTATTGTTTCTTTGTTTCGATTTGTGCTTTTTTATTTGTTTTTGTTTTTCGTGTGTTTTTTGTTTTGTTTTGTTTTTTGCTTTTGTTTTTGTTTTTGTTTTTTGTTTTTGTTTTTTTTTTTTGGGGGGGGGGGTTGATAATTTTTATCGAGTGTTAGCAAAGAGTGCTCCTTAACTTTTTACAGTTGCCCCCTGAATTCTTTTTCTGAACTTTCTTGGAGTTTTGCCTCATATATTAGCTTGCCTGACGTCAAAAGAAAGACGTTTACACAGGAAATTGTGCACTTTTATGAAGCATTTGAAATACACAAAATACTCTTTGCTATTTTAAAAGTTTTCAGATATCAGTGAAAATCATTTTCCCTTCACTGTAGATTGCTATGTTAATGATTCCGTGTGCAAGGAAAACCAGCGTGGTATTCCATAAGCAGTGGATATATCAGCCACCCAAATTAAAGAGTTCAAATGAAACCGAAATGGACAGATCATGTCACCAGCATGCCTACCATGTTATTTGATTTGCTAAAGAAAAAACATGTTTTCATTTCATAATCATACCTGACAACTTAAATTCCTGGCAATTCATCAGGAAAGCAACGCATGTAAATCCCCTGTGTATATGTACCCGAACAAACCAATCGTGTATACATATTTAGAGGTCAACTGCATCCCTATGTAGTTGGTTGTCTCTTAAAAACTACAGATCCTATATTTGCAAAGTAATATTATTCCAAGGAACGGCCCCCCATAATAAGTATTAAAATTGTAAATACCATGCTTTGAAAGAAACCAGTGTAGTTATAAACAAGGACTACAGGTAAATTTGTACATGGTGAGAATTGTCGAGTTTCATCGTCAGATACAGCTATATAATGGACATACCCCAATTGGTTTGTTTCGATTTTCATCCCAGAATATGAATGTACCCAAATTATATTAGCAGTATCGTAAGTCTGGGGTTGAATTTATATGCAACCTGTTGGTCATGAAGGTGGATCAGTGACATACATACATTTAACCTGTCAGGAGAAATACTCACAAGTTTAATTTGTTGAAAGCCTGCAATATATAACAGATTGTATGTACATTTTGAAACGCAGGTTAACTTAACATGGATACTATTGGACTATTGCATTTAGCTTTTGAAAGACGTGTTACCAAAATTCTGCAAACTGTTATACATTTTTGACTTCGCTCAAGTGACACATCAGCAAAATTTTGCTGGCGAGCTCTAATTGATCTTCAGGTATCCCTTTAAAAGGACAGAAGGTCTTAGGTTGGGTAAGTTTTTTCAGAACTCGCATGCTATTTTGCATTATTTCTACGGAAATGATCAGTGGAAGTCGTTTGTGAATCGTGTTAATCGTATTGGCTATTTGAGCAATACGAGTACAAATATTGGCACCTCAAACAGTCCTATAGGTCCTCACGTTTGCACAGCATTTGCCGTTAGGTATAAAAGCAGTTTTAATTGGATTACGCGTACACATGTTAGCCCCTGTCGAGGTTTTATACAACACATGGTGTAAATTATGAACGCGTAAGCAAACGTAAGCACGTCTGCGTATTCTCACGCTAATAAAACATTTTCTTTTTGAAAATGAGCTCGGATGAGTAACTGTGCTGACGGTCAATGCCAAATATGCGATATTTCTAACGCGTGTCATTCAACATACCTTAATTATTGGACCCGTCAGGTGAGTACACGTATGCTCAAAAGTTCTTAACGTATTTGCATTTTAATGTTCGTGTGCTATCATTTGGAGACACGTGCAGATGTTAAGTGCTCGCGTCCATCAAATTACGCAAACGTGTTTGCATAATACAAGCGTTAGAAATATTGCATTTATGGCATGGATCTCTGAGACTGTAGGGAATTATGGCAGCAGCAGTCCACGGCGGCCCGTATGAGTGACCACGACAGCATAGCTGTTGGGCACGTGTTGAGAGTTCTGTATAGGAAGAACTGATGTCATTGCAAGCAAATCTTAGTGCCCTCTCTTGTAACCTTTGCATCTTAGCAGTATTAGCAGGTCCGCATAGGCACCTTCCCAGAGGCAATAGTTGAAGTAAGACAGTGGAAGTATTGAAAGTCTGAAGTTTCTCCTTTTCACGTAGAACTGTAGATAATCTTTAGTACAGAGATTTGCTTAGAAACTTGTTTACACTTAAATATGCGAGACTTGATGGGAGTTTTAGATTATCGTCCATGTTTAAACCCAGTAAATAGACACATTTTTAGGAGAAACGGTATGCCGTCAGTTTGAAAATCATTTCTTTCTGGTATACGTTTTGAAACACAAACAGTTGCCAAACGCTTAATCTTCCTAAAGATAAAGTGTCATACATTACACGATAAACAAATATGTCATGCATTCTTCACTTCATATTGACTGTGTTAGTAAAATTGCTAGCCAGCACAGATACCTTGGCATCATATTTGGTTAATAGCTTAAGAATCAATTGTCGGCAACACACGTTTAGCTGAGCAAGCAAGAAAACCTGTAGTAAGTAGTAATACGATGAGCCATTGGTACCATCTATATAAGAAAGGGACGCAGCACACCAAAAGCACCCACTACATCACAGCCGTTCTCCTGATATAACTTTAACTCGATCCAGGATAAAATGCACTTAATTATCGAGTGGCCTAGCAACGAAAGACACAGAAGTAATATGTTAGCGTGACCAGAATGTTCCTTATTCCGATTGAACACATCGACACAACAAAAGACAAACTCATCTTTATTCCAAGCCGTGAGTGCCTCGTTTCAAACGCACTTGGGAAATTTCTGCGCAAACTTAGTGTGTAAAATCTAGTCATGGTAGTATGTAAAAGAAACATGTCGCGCGAAAGAATAGTTGTATATTGTCATAAACTGTCTCCAGGTATATATTAATTCCCGCGAGTCATGACTTACATGGGTGAACACCAGGTGCCCTAGACCCTATACGCGTTACCTGAAGTAGCATTAGTGCTATCAATATCGTCTCCACATTCTCTGATGTGAACAGTTGAAGTGACAATGCAGCAGGTTGCTTCTCTGATATTTAGTGCCGTACATACATTATACATGTTGCTATGACTTATGGGCCATAAAGAACTCTTTTTGCAATACAAGACTTAGCGCCGTCATTATCATCATTTTCATTATCATCATCATCATCATCATCATCATCATCATCATCATCATGAGATGGAGGAAACCATGATAAGGATAACCATGGTTTCCTCCATCACATTTATTTTTCTTCTCTTTCCTTTACTTTTTCCTAGGCCACCTGTGTCACACAGGACCGCGGTGCATAAGCAGAGAGCCACAGTAATACTATTATTATTTTCATCATTAATGCCGTAGAAAACACGCGGTTGCGCACAAGTGTGTTGACAAACGTCACCAAATCTCAACCTTCTTTATTGTAGATTAGGGTTACTTGGACCAATCTTCTAAACATTAACTTAGTTCTTTGCCATGTACATATACGCATAAGATGTGGTTTACACAACAGCCCCAGTGTATCAGGACCATCAATAAGTGCCAAGACCTACAGGTTTTATTTTTATTGACCGTTCGTGGCTGCCACAGGAGGATAACCTTAGTGGCGCCCGCTGTCCCAGCCGTGACAGTTGTCCCACTGCGACACCAGGCTAACTGTAATAACTGTAATAACTCAAGACCTGCAGGTTGTCAGGGCAGGCAATTCGTGGCTTCATGTAGCAACTTTCTCGCTTTTTCAGTAATTCAACCCATAGGCTATCTTCAATTTATTAAATCAACCCTACTTGACTGTTTTAGGGGTAGATTAACAGTCAGGATGTCTACATTGCTAAAAGATGATCAGATAAAGGGTGGAGTGCAAATAAAGGACAGCTTTTCTACAGACAAAAACATAAAACAAAAAAAAAAAAAACCTTCTGAGACAGTTCTTTTCACGATATTTACAATTGTTTGGACAGTCAATGTAATTACTAAGAAGCTATTATGCTGCTGCCCCCTGTACATGTTTTTACCCGTTAGGATATGACCTGAGGCTGAAAATGATATGTCTAGGAACTTTGCTTGGCAATGTACAACCAAAATGTTTGTAATAATGCAGACACACAGCGATGCACGTGGAGACTCCAGAGTGTTAATCAGTCAGAGTGTCCATCAGTAATGATTTTGCAGTCATCTCCTTCGTTCCATGAACATATGAAGTCGTTTTTGTTGGTTGTGATGTAAAACGAAGTGTCCTGTTATACGTACTGGCGGATCAAGGTGTGTGTGTGTGTGTGTGTGTGTGTGTGTGTGTGTGTGTGTGTGTGTGTGTGTCTGTCTGTGTGTGTGTTTGTGTGCGGGGATTGTAACCCGCTCCACCTCCATATGGCTGTTATACTCTGAATTTACCATATATCTTCTACATATTTTCCTTCAATACTGTGAAGTTTCTACACATGTACAGGAGCAGATATTTATTATCTAAGCAGCATTTTGCAAGACTCCCTCGCTACCCTGCTATGTGACACCCACGGTAGGTGTTCAGTACTGGAGTCATGGCTAATACCTTACGATTCCAGCTCATGTCAAGCCACCCCTGGTAGCAAGGGCTGTGTTCCCATATGGCTGATCACAGGCGCAACCAGTCTGCAAGATGACTCTAATATAAACACAGACTGTCTGTAACAGAAATGACTTATACAAATTAAATCAAATCAATCCATCAACTGATCAGTCAATCGTTTAATGAATCTATCGATCGACCGGATCTCTGTTTTGCCAGGGTAACGGTGCTTAACACTACGGACATAATGCAAACCAATTAATGCAGAGTGCATCCCCAGCATAATGCTGGACGTAGATTTTACAGAGTAGATCATTGATTGGAGCGGTTATCTTGATAGGTTTAAGAATGGACAATTATGTAATCTTTTAGTGTTCAGTGTTAGATATCGCATTCTACCGTAATTCGATGCTTGAATTGATAATGATAATTTGCTACACATTGGGAGCGCCATAATTGATTGCTTTGTGTCAGCATTCCGAATATATGACAACTGCTTGTGCTGGGATGCGCCTCACCAGGGAATTGTTGTGACGCAGAAAAATCTTTATTTTTCTGCCTTGTGCTGAATCAAACATCCTAACGCCTCACAATGGGCGAAGAAGGACTGAGTGCATAGGTACTCATGTCAATGCATTATGCAGATGCGTTACAATTGATCCCTATGTAGGTTGCTCGAGAACTTATAGAATAAAAGCCACGGGACTGGATCTCAATTCTTTTGGATTGATTTGCACAGAGTCAAAATAACAAAGCTGAAACAAGCAAGCTTAATACTGGACTCCTCCATTCGATTTACCGCCCACAGT
Source organism: Hermodice carunculata (assembly GCA_964020975.1). Taxonomy (NCBI): domain Eukaryota; kingdom Metazoa; phylum Annelida; class Polychaeta; order Eunicida; family Amphinomidae; genus Hermodice; species Hermodice carunculata. The sequence continues at coordinate 4,079,372 of OZ026614.1, read as the reverse complement.
GATAAGTGACTATTTAATGGATATGTTAAGACATATGTCAGATCCCGAAATTATTAAAACTTGAAAATAATATATGTCAGTTATATGTTTGTATGTGAATTAGATGTCAACGGATGATTTTAATGATATAGACTCACAGGGTATATGATATTGGCACTGCACCACAGCTTAATTTTGCAACTTAATTTTTAGACACAGATGATGTGTGTCTATAAATTGAAAGTCTTATTCGTATGAACGTAGAATTCCATCCGTAGTGTAAAACGTTCGCCTTTGGAGCAGACTCATTTGTCCTTTCTTCTGAATGTTGAGATGACCATTTTGTGGGCTCTAAACATAGTAAAAGACCTTGAACGTACACATTAGCCAGGCATTAGTTAAGACTGATACTCGATTTTGAAGTATCAGCATCAAAGCTCAACAAAATGACGGAAATATGTAATTTTGTTGTGACAAAAGTGCCACTGCTGAAACGATTTTTTTGTTTCCAAAATGCACTAGATTGCACCAATGTGCTTGTAATTTTTCAAAGTTTCCCTGGGGAGCATGCCTGGTCTGATCTTGGGAATAGCTGTTAGATGTGTACACATAAATATATAATGATGTTGTTGAGGCTTCAGTTATTGTATTCCATCCTTGTGACATGTTACAGCAGACACATGAAAACATGTACCTCTCGGCATATTCCACGGGCAAAAGCCCAAAGCTCACAGCTCTCCATAAACAAAAATCAGCAAAATCCACCAACAGTTGATTAACCTTAAGGATGCCAGATATATAAATTAAGACTCGTTCCATTAGATGACGGGGCGGGGGGGGGGGATATATCAAATAATTGTGCTACAATAATGAGTAATATAAGGTTGAGCAGCTTCCAGAAGGAAATGTCTCTCACGCTAGCCTCTAAACATACCTGTGGTGTATTAGCCATTCCGAGTTAGTGAAGTCGACATAAAGTGAACAGACCACCAGTATTAGATTAAATCAAGCGGAATGTAATTATAATTTAATAAACAGTATGAGCTTATACGAAAGGATGTCTGATCAGACACTTGTAGATATAAACTTTGAATGAGAATATTTAATAGATTTACTGTATACTTCATGTTGCGAAAATGAAATATTAATCTTTTATTCATGTATATCCATCATATTCTCCTTCTAGATAAAATTACATACAATTTTTTCATAGACTATGGAAGATTAATATTTTACTCAGACATATATATATATATATATATGTGTGTGTGTGTGTGTGTGTGTGTTTGTGTGTGTATACTAAAGAGCATGAGTCATATATCATGTATTATATATATATATATATATATATATATATATATATATATATATATATATATATATATATATATATCATGCATTGAGTCAATCAAACATGATAAGGTGCCAGAAGATGTGCACTTTTAATTGAAGTAACATAATTATATAATCAGCAATGATCCAAATGACAAGTTATACAAATAAGAACCTTTCTTATATAGCTCCACCAGGTTTGGACATATAACAACTTTCGTACCTTTATGATGCTGACGTCGTATTTGCTTTGCGGAGATAGTGTATCAATATCTGACTTTTAATCTGACTTTTTAAGACTTACTCACACAGTCAATTGACCATATTTATTATGTGGCATATTTCACCTTTGTCAGAATTTAAGTTATTCACCACTCATTAACCATATTCAATACATTCAAGTGTCTTGGCAGCATAAATAGCCGTTTATCAGTTACAACAAATTATATGCACTGTAATTCTTGTGCCTTGCTTTACTCATGGACGATCAATGATTATAAAGAACATGTTAACGTCTTTAATAATGGATCACACTTGCGTTCAAGTTGACCGCTACACAGTCATAAGCTTAGTCTATACATCCCACAGCTCTCACATTTAGCAATTACCCATAGTTAATCAAATACACACAAGACAGTAGGACTACTCTTTCCTGCATAAATACATCGACTGTCATGTCTTGTACTGTACCACACAGATATTTACATGTGCCAAAATCAGTTTTTGAATGTAAACTTGCAATTGGTCCTTCAGCTTTGATAGAACAAATTTAACCAATATTCAAAGAATTTCAATCCTACGGATTGCGCCAAACAATACCCCTAATAATAAAGATAAAACTGTTCCATCACTTTGCGGAAATGTGATACTTGTGTCTTCTTTATCATAACCTTAGCAGAAATAATGAGTAAAGTCCCAGGGCAACCATCATTCACAGTTTATACCCTAATTATTAACTGCCAGCATATATATATATATATATAAATATATATCTAAGTAGGTTAAACACAGTTTAGATCACGTAACAAATTGTTGAGGTGAATATAACGACAGCTTTCTGTAACATTATGTAAGCACACGTACCGAAACAGAATTTTTATCAGACAAGTGCAAGTAAGATTCAACCAAATGGTCTCCGTGTAAAAAAAAAAAAGTAATTCATACACATTTGTCGAACAACTCAACTGAGACTCAAGAACATTGACATTAGAAATTCACATATATTTGACTTCTAGATAAACAAATTGTATGCATGACACAAAGAAAAATTCAACACTCAAACTAGCAATTGTCAGCGTGGACTGGCAGACAAGTATATATAGTACTTAGGCAGTGTATATTTCTATTGGCTGACAGATTTCAGCTACCTCATTTCAAACCAGTTCCTGATTTTTCCGTCTATTTACCTTGATTTAAGACGACAATTGCATATTTAAATTCTTCATGAAAAGAGCGTTCATTCAAGTACCAACATGCCTGTAGTCTTAAGTCAGTGGTTCTGGCACAGACCAAGGCCTGTCACCATAGTATAGAATGAGTTAACCACTGAACTAACACATACATATTTTTAATTATAATCAATTAATCAATCTACAATACACATTTCCTTAGACTAATTGTCAGTAAGGTCGCGAGTACTTATCGGACCCACCATTTAAAAATAGACATATCAAGTGTCATATCTTAGCATAACACAGGTGGTGTGTTCTGTTTAACAGCCTTTCTTGCTTTGTGATCAAGACTGTTTGTTCTAAGTCAGAATGCCTGTTGACATGGTCCGTCCGTGATTTGGACGAAATATTCAGTGTTGCCCCCCCCCCCCGCCCCCCCCCCCCCCCACACACACACTTTTCTCTGTAGACACGATATACGTTTCTTCTTATGATAGACCCTGGAATCTGACGCCCTTTGACTACTGTCTAACAAACTTTGCAGCCGAAACAGTCATTTCACACCTATGTGGGGGTCGCCTTTGACGTTAAGACAGCCTACGGGTCTCCTGGTGAGGTGTTTTCCCCCGTAGCACTACTCTGTAACACCACTGGAGGATTGACCCCTCCCTGTGCATGTAGCCTGGAATTAGGCTCGTGCTGCCTTAGTCAGCTTGTGTCTGCTGATCAGGTCACTTTTTCGTCACATTTGTGATAACACTGGGAACATGAAACAGGTTTTCAGGGTTGGGTTGCCTCACATAAGCCATTTTTAAGCGCGTTTACCTATACGCGGGTCTTGGAAGGTTTTGGGCTTGAGACAGCTTCTATCTGCATAACCTTATGATCCCTGAGCACACTGTTCATATGGTCCTGTGTACTTACAGCTTTACTTGGTATCCTGACCTGTTAGTACACAAAGCATATGTACACAGTCATTTGGTTCTAGGGCTAGGTGATTCTGCCTGGGATATACCCGACCTATCACGTTTTGCCTGCCTTTAGTTCCGTTTTGACACACATCATCCCTCACTTTCCACGTGGTCCTTGACAAAAGTATGCATATCTCTGGGGACGGCATCAAAGCCCACATGCATTGGATACAGGGATAAAGCTGGACTTTCAAAAAAAATGTTCCCCAAGTTCCTATGATGGGGTCATCTGAATTACCTCCCCCACAGCTGCAGCCCTAGCTATTGGTATCTGTGTACCTGTTTCCTCATCTGCCGTGAAGAACTCTTCGCCTATGGCAAGCCAACAGGGCCATAATGCAAATAGTGGCACCTAAAGTTTATGGCTCAAGCTCATAACACCACCTCTAAATTCTTTTCTGTGTGCAAATTACAGCAAGTATTGAGTTTTTAAATCATATATGAACTTTTTAAATGACAAATAAGCTTTAATTTGGCATATAAGAAGAGAAAATCGGCCAAAAATACTCGAACCTATTACAAAATCGCATAAGAATTACAGGCTCATGCCCGGGGCGCACGGAGGCACACTGTAGAGACCAACAGGAGAAAGGTTACGCTTCACCGGCATACACATCCACTCTTGGTGGGATTCGTGATTTTCTTCAAGTCTTATTATGTATCATTGGAAAGTTTTTTGTAAGGGGGATACAGTGCTGTTTATTTCATTGCCATAGACTCAAAATTGTAAGATTTACAGACGCTTCCATTTTTGTGTATTCTAATGTCTAACAAGACTATCATGCAGAGCTAACGAAATGTCATGATATACTACAGTGCAGTCCATGCCCCGTTCCAACGCACTGACGATATATTCCAAAAATGTACAGGAACAGGACTGGAATGGGAAAGTTGTTTTGTGAAGAATTTCAAGTCTCGACTACGCGTTGTAAAGATTCTACTTTGATTGGCTGCCTCGACAACGCGTTGTAGAGAATTTCATATTTCCGCTACGCGTTGAAGAGACTATAATTTGGTTGGCTGTTTATATATCAGTAATGCTTGTAAGGACGTGAGTGATTGGTTTGCTTGTCTTCAAGTTAAAAGGGGCCATAAGTTGTTCCAGTTCGCGTCGCCGAAGCTCGACTACACGTAGTGGAAAACATATTCTCGGCAACGCGTAGAAGAGACTCAAATCTGATTGTCTGGGTCGATGACGCGTAGTGGAAGGTATACAATGCGTAAGACATATGCGTTATGGCCCTGTTGGCTTGCCATTTTTGTCTCCATTAAGATGTATTATAAATAAAGCACTGTGACAACTTGAGACACTGACTATCATCATCATCATCATCATCATCATCATCATCATCATCATCATCATCATCATCATCATCACCATCATCATCATCTGTGCTCAGTTCAGAGTCTGCATCATGCATACAAGTTTCCCCCAAATTCAAAACAACAATTGGAAAATGTGATTGAGCTAAAATACCTTTGAGCTGATGACAATACAATGTTACCTGTTTTCTGAGGTATATAGGGGAGGAAAGGGTCTTCTTCATCTGGGCTGTTAGAAGCATTTTCAGACGCCATTCGTACCCTATTCACACAGTCTAGTACAATCCTGTGCCGTGCTTTTTGTAACGAATTTCAAAGTTGAAGTGTTGTGGCAGAGCTAACAGTTTTTGATATCTTGCCCCTTTCATCTTTTTCTGAAAGACTGGACTAAAGGCGGCATGGTCCCATTCTGCAATTAACTTGTTAACTCTCAGATAAGGAGCACATTCCCTAGTGCTTGCTACAAAACCAAGCAATTCTAATTTGGTGGCCTATAATGGCGCTCCCATTTTGTCAATGACTTGGACCCAAACCTAATGATGTGGGTGCTTTCCTTTTTAGTTGTTCCTCGTGGAAACCCTGACTTAGGATATAATTGCTCATGTGGTGTTCATTTACATGAATGTTCACACTGCAAGTCCCCCCAATTGGACCGGTAACGGATGTATTTTAGAGAGAGAGACAGAGAGAGAGAGAGAGAGAGAGAGAGAGAGAGAGAGAGAGAGAGAGAGAGAGAGAGAGAGAGAGAGAGAGAGAGAGAGAGAGAGAGAGAGAGAGTATGTCTTGAGCACTGATATGTCAAGGTCCGTGACCTCACTAATATGGGCGCCATTGTATCGTCTCTTATACTTGTGTAATATTGCTGGAAGTGCCTTTGGGTTGGGTTTGAATCAATAATACTGCGAGCATGGACAATCCTAAACAGGCTGATCAGCCTGTCATCGTCATCTATTCAACACTTGATGGATTAGAGTAGGAAATTTTCTTAATGCAGTAATAGAGGAGAGTCCGATACAAGTGAATAGCACATCAGAAAGACATCCAATTTTGAACCAACGACGGGAAATCGGCCCGGAAATTTAGAACACAGCTTCCAGCCTTGTGTGCAGATAGGTTCTTTTTATGATGCATTAGAGAAAATGCAAACTTAAGTGCTCCACTAAAAGTACCCGCACATTAATCCAGACTTACGAAAAAGAAATTGTGTCTTCTTGCGCCGACAAAGGAATGAGAAATGTAGGTATAATTGCTGAGATTCTGGTACATGCGTCATATGAACCTCAGAGGACTGAGTAATAGACCTATAACCTGTTTGCTCATATATTGAAACGGGCGTTTGACTCGAGCTTATCTGCACTTTTAGGTCGGAAAAATGAAATTACCAAATTTCAAGATGAAACACATATTATATATTTCATATAAGGCTATGCTTTACGCTGAAAGCTTTTCTTCCAGGCGCTGAAAATTGATAAATCATATCCTCTGTCTGTTCTTTTCGGAAATGAAACTACGCTTCCGTAAGGTTAAAATATCAATAAGAAGATAAAGGATCTGCAGGGCTTTGGTAAAATCCTGGCCATGCTGTACCCAGTTTGTTGCAAAACCATCAAACTGTGTGTTCGTTTATTTGTGATTGAAGAAAACTTGGAGGTTTGCAATCGATCTCAAGTGCGTGGGCAATATTACAGTTCGTTAAGTTGGGGTATAATGTAATATATGTTTATACAATTGTGAGTGAGTCCTGCTTTGTAGTGCGTCCTTTTTTACTAAAACCAAAATGGACATCTACAGTTATTTGATATGTATTTCTACCTATATAATCCATGTTCGTGGTCAGATGTATATTTGCCAACATTTGTCATACCCAGTTACGTCTTCGATTGTCGAAGCTAAACTTTGATCTTGTAAAATTCCAGATCATCCCATGACCTTTTTGCCCTTGCACTTAGCCCAACGGAAGTCTCCAACATTTTATGCTCTTCTGTCCTAAAGTACCTGTACGCATCTGTTTCGTGGAAACACAAATCGTGAATTTGTGCATGCTTCACAACACAACAGTATGTAGGGGTACAGATGGAACAATACTGCGTCCATATGACACAATTGCCCCCAGGTGGCACTGTATTTATGGCAATTTGTTATATGTTAATGCTGGCACTTGAACATGTAACACAAATACCCATAGGAATAATGTAGTATGCCTTAAAAGTTTTGCATATTCGACTTTGAAACCTTGGATAATTACCACTTATATAAAAACCCGCCAGTACTTTCGGACCTGTATGCACTATCGGGGCAACCTTCTACCTTAAACGCCAGCTTTCACTAACATTGGGGCTTGGCAGGTCCGACCACCGATGCCACTTAATTCTTAGCCGCGGCGCGACTTCAGTGTCTGGTACAAAATCCTTAATCTGGGGCCCACCGCTGCCTTCAACTGCTAACCGTATGGCGTTGTATTTCCAATTTCAGGTAATGCTCACTCTAGAAAAGTCCCATTATGTGTCGTATATTTCATTCATTCGACAAATTAACTTTCCCTTAACACTTATCACACACACACGTGTGTGTGTGTGTGCGTGTGTGTGTGAGTGTTCACGTTCTGCCTTACTGTAAGTTGTGTTCCTGTGCTGTTTCCCCGGCCCAAGTTAACCTTCCAGACAAGTTGAAATAAAATGACTGTACTGCAAAATATCGGCACATGACGGCCGTTTTCTCTAGGAGATCTTTCATCCAGGGCTATGGTTCTGCTGTTTTTTACCGAATACCGTGGCCATGCAGCAATGCTCATTCCCCGGCCAAAGTTAACCCACCACTGCAGACAAGTTGAAAAAAAAAAAAAAACAAACAAAACTACTGTGTTTGAGATGACTTTGCCGCAAAAATAACGGCGCACGACGCTCACTTTCTCGATAAAATACCTCAGCCAGGGTCGATCAATTTTGATTAGGGAAGGACAGCTTGAAACTTTTTTGTACATTTTATGTTTCATAAAAATTGCTTAGGGTCGGGACTAGGGCCTTTTCAGTGGGTTAAGCCGGATAACCGGAACCACACATATACAGTGTATTTATGTTTGTCAGGCCTTAGGTAACTTGGACATTTGTCGAAACATGACAGTTATGTTTATAGTGGATGTCGTTTCCCCTTTAACACATTACTTCCTTTCATGTCAGTTCATCATTGCTTTGGCCTGTAAAAGCAACGATACAAGGACCCACCAACCTAGTGACTAGTGATTTTGACAAGTAAACACCGATTTCACCAGCTTGTTGGGTCAGCAGATAATCATGTAAATTCTGCATAACAGATTCCCAAACACAAAAACATCCCCAATATTAACTGGGAAAGAGTTCCACCCCGGCACTGTCTGTGAAAAATGTTGTTGTGTATCAGGCTCTACTGCACAAACAATCTTGCGGTTTGAGAAGTACGTCTACAGGAAGGAGTCTCTGAGCAATTTATTTGATTATATCTTGCTGTTGGTGGTATCAACATAAACATTGAAATCCCTCAGGAGTACAATACGATAATCTCAGCAGTAATGTTTGTCAAGTCACTTGTGATGTTTGATGCTTCTGAAGATGGGGGATCTATACAAAGAACAGAAGAAACGTTGCCAAGTGTCTGATGAGACAGCTGCGTGCAGTTGTTTTGTATGAGCTGTATCCTCATGTGGGTGAATTTTCATGCAACCTTTTTTTTTTACTAAAGGTCATATATTTTTTAGATATGCACGCATCAAGTTTCTCGGACCAACGAATTAGCAAAAAACAAACTAAATCTCACCCCTGGGTGGGGAGTGTAGAAAAAGGACAGGGAATTATGGCTGTTGCGCCGCAATGGTAAACATGTTATTTTGGGAGACCTCGAATTGCTCCAGCTGCATGTAAAAACATCCATTGTTCAATATACAGGTGCGATTTTAAGTTTTTTTTCTCGAATTGAACTACGCAGTCTCAATTCGTAATGTATTACAGCCTGATGCATCAAGTCAAGTGAAAACAAGACATTGCTGAAGCCGCTTCATATATATATATATATATATATATATATATATATATATATATATATATATATATATATATATATATATATATATATATATTAAATTTGCAGTATATTCCTCCAGGTCTCTATTGTTTTGGAATGCACGTGCTACATTGACATCAGTAGCAACTAGCAAGTAGCAACCACCAGTTTTTTGGGGTTTATTTTTAATATTTACATTTGTTATTTTTGTTAGCATTGAAAGAATAGGAACGGTAGTGTAGTTCATGAGGCGATGGTTACACTAGAGCATCTCGTGCAACCAACGTGCTGCGCAATAATATCCTCTTAACGCACTTTGTCATTATTTAAGCTTCCGCCGAAAGTACTGCCGAAGCGTTTGATTCATAGGTCTAAGCATAATGGGAAGACGGTATCAGATGATCAAGAATTGCATATCTACTCGTCAAAACTTGCCTAAATGTTTTCTTTTACCGGTTTTGCAAGCTTTATTGAAATAAAGTTGTTGCGTTATTCGGAACTATTTTTTTCCTAGTTTTGTGTTCCAGGAGTTGCCTTGACAACTGATGGCTGATGTAGTAGCCCCGCCTACTTGGCTCCTCCCACTAGTAAACAAAAAGGCGATTTTTTGTAAATTAACAAGCTAAAAACGATTTTAAATCAACTATCAATGATAATACTTACTCTTATGTCAATAGAAATTGATGTTAAATGTAAATATAAGAATTAAACTTCCTCTAGTATAATTACGGGCGCATGGTTGCAGTTTGTGTGACAGGCATTTTTTTGATGACGCGCTACCGCGCGTCATCAGAAATGCATGTCACTGCGCGTCATCAAAGAAATGCCTGAAACTGCAACCATGCGCTCGTAATTACACTAGAGAGGAAGTTTAATTCTTAAATATACATAAGACTGGTCAGAAAACAAAACCCACTTCACACACAGCTGGTAACACTGTGAATGACCGTCAAGGCAAACCTCCCAGGCAGAGATCAGTCTGGTCAGGGTTAATGAAGTATGCTTCAGGCCAGGGAGTGCACTTGAGGCTGCTGGTCATTTACACATATATTTAAATACATTTATATCAACTATATATATATATATATATATATATATTAAGAGCACTACAG